>PISX010030577.1:0-18473 GCA_004024625.1 Mellivora capensis | reverse complement strand
AATAAATTGCCATTATGGAAAAAAAAAAATCCAACTTCTGGCCTATGCTACCAAAAAGTCAGAGTCTGAAGTTACACTGGCTAGCCAAAATATTAATATGATCAAATCTACCTGCTCTACAGAAAGGTACTTCCACAATCAAGTCTTCATAGAACTGCCATAAATTAACCAATTTACATTTAAGATCAGTTTACAACCTAAAATGTAAAAAAAAAAAAAAAAAAAAGAATTTGCAATTAGAGACAGTATCCAAGACTGTCCCTAAAGGAGGAACAGCACCCAGAAACTTAAGAAATGTATGCCAGAACCAGTAACATACCTAGGAATAAACTTAACCAAAGAGGTCAAAGAACTGTACTCTGAAAATTATACAACACTGATGAAAGAAACTGAAGATAACACAAATAAATGGGAAAATACTCCATGCTCTTAGATTGGAAGAACAAGCATTTTTTGAAAATTTTCTTAAAGATTTTATTTATTTGACAAAGAGAGAAAGAGAGTGCACACAAGCAGGGGAAGTGGCAGAGGGAGAGGCGGAAGCAGGCTCCCCACTGAGCAGGAAGCCCAATGCGGGACTGGATCCCAGAACCCCAGGATCCTGACTGAGCTGAAGGCAGGTGCTTCACAGACTGAGCCACCCAGCTGCTACAGAATAACAACTATGGTTAAAATGTCTTTACCACCAAAAGCAATCTACAGATTTAATGCAATCCCTATAGAAATAGCAACAGCATTTCTCACAGAACTAGAACACACAATCCCAAAATTTATATGGAACCAAAAAAAGACCCCAAATAGCCAAAGTAATCTTGAAAAAGATAAAAACTGGAGGTCTCACAATTTCAGACTTCACGTTCTATTACAAAGCTATAATAATCAAAAGTATAGTAGTAGCACAGAAACAGGCACACAGATCAACAGAACAGAAAGCCCAGAAATAAATGCACAATTATATGGTCAATTAATATTCTAAAGGAGGAATGAATATCTGACCAGGAACAAAACAGTCTCTTAAACAAATGTGTTGGCAAAACTGTCCAGCAACATGCCCAAGAATGAACCTGGACCACTTTGTTTCAGTGCACACAAAAATAAACTCAAAATGAATTAAGAACCTAGGTGTGAAACCTGAGAATATAAAAATCCTGGAAGAGAGTACAGGCAGTGATCTCTGACATTGGCTGTACCAACTTTTTTCTAGATATGCCTCCTGAGGCAAGGGAAATTAAAGCAAAAACAAACTATTGGGACCACATCAAATAAAACCCTTCTGCACAGCAAAGGAAACAATCAACAAAACTGTATGATAAACTACTGAATGGGAGAAGATATTTGCAAGGATCTGATAAAAGGTTAGTATGCAACATAGATACATTTAAAGAAAAGTTCTACAACTCAACACCCAAAAACCAAACAATCCAGTTAAAAAATGGGCAGGAGACATGAACATTTTTCCAGAGAAGACATCTAGATGGCCAAGAGACACATGAAAATATGCTCAACATCACTCATGACCAGGAAAATGCATATCAAAACCACAATGAGATGCCCCCTCACCCCTGTTCGAAGGACTAAAAACAAAAATCAAGGAACAACACGTGTTGCTGACCATACGGAGGAAAAGGACACTTGGTGCGCTGTTGGTAGGAATGCGAAGTGGTGCAGCCACTGTGGAAAACAGTATGATAGTTCCTTACAAAGTTAAAGAAGAACTACCTTATGATCCAGCAATCACACTATTGGGTATTTACCCTCAAAATACAAAAACACTAATTCAAAGGGATATGTGCGCTCCTATGTTTACTGTAGCATTATTTACAATAGCCAAGTTACGGAAGCAGCCAGTATCCATAGATAGATGAATGGATAAAGAAGGTGTGTGTGTGTGTGTGTGTGTGTGTGTGTGTGTGTCCACATATTACACACAATGGATTATTCAGCCATAAAAAGAAGGAAATCTTGCCATGTGCACAGCATGGAGGGAGCTAGAGAGTATAATGCTAAGTGAAAGCTGGAGAAAGATCAATACCATAGAACTCCCAATGGGTAGAATTATTTTAATTATTTTTTAGAGATTTTATTTATTTGTCAGAGAGAGAGAGAGAGAGAGAGAATGTGCACAAGTGGGGGTGGGGAGGCAGCAGGCAGAGGGAAAAGCAGGCTCCCTGCTGAGCAAGGAGCCTGATGCAGGACTCGATCCCAGGACCCAGGCAACACGAGCCAAGCCGAAGGCAGATGCTTAACTCACTGAGCCACCCAGATGTTCCCCAGGTAGAATTTAAAAAACAAAATGAACAAGGGAAAATAAAAAAGAGAGAAACCAAGAAACAAACTATACAGAGCCAACTAATGGTCACCAGAGTGGAGGTGGGTGGGGGAAAAGGGGAGAATAGGCAATGGAATTAAAGAGTACACTTACCACTATGATCACTGAGTGGTGTATGGAATTGTTGAACTGCTCACTGTATTACACACCTGAAACTGATTTAACTCTTTGTGCTAACTATGCTGGAATTAAAAAAAAAACAAAAAACTTAAAAAAAAAAGTGGTGCATAAACAATGAATCTTGGAACACTGAAAAAAAAAAAAAAGTAACAAAATCTGAAAAGACTACAATGACTTAGCTTACAAACCTAAAAAAGAAAATATATTAAAAAGTTAGACACCAGGGAAATTGGCAAGGAGATGGGTAATATAATGATTAGAATTTCTGCAAGTTAAAATTCAGCTCTTTTAAGTTAAAAATTCAGAATACTTAGGGGCGCCTGCGTGGCTCAGTGGGTTAAGCCTCTGCCTTCAGCTCAGGTCATGATCCCAGAGTCCTGGGATCTAGCCCTGCATCGGGCTCCCTGCTCGGTAGGAAGCCTGCTTCCTCCTCCTCCTCTTTCTGCCTCTCTGCCTACTTGTAATCTCTGTCAAATAAATAAATAAAATCTTTAAAAAAAAATTCAGAATACTTAGAAAAATGGGCAAAACTGAAGAATATCTTTGTAACCTCTGGGAAGTAAATAAGTAGCACTAGATAACAGACCACAGCACAGCCCATAGGGATTCCCCCAGATTCATTTACATTTATCCAACATACAACACTGCACAAGTTTAAGGTGTATATATATTGATTTTATCCATTTATATATTGCAACGCAGTTACCAATGTATTAGTAGTTGGTGTTTCCATCACATCTAATAACTATAATTTCTTAAAGAATATAAAAAAAATAGGAAAAAAGGGATAAGGGACACCAAAATAGAATGGCAAATCACAGTATAAATTCAACAAAATGAAAAAAGAACTTTTCGAGAGACAGTATTAAAACAAATAATAATTAGGGGCGCCTGGCTGGCTCAGTGGGTTAAGCCTCTGCCTTCAGGTCAGGTCATGGTCTCGGGGTCCTGGGATCGAGCCCCACATCAGGTTCTCTGCTTGGCAGGGAGTCTGCTTCCCCCTCTCTCCCTGCCTGCCTCTCTGCCTACTTGTGATCTCTCTGTCAAACAAATAAATAAAAATCTTTTAAAAAAACCCAAATAATAATTTTCTAGAACTTTTGAAATATATTAATCTTCACATTAAGGAAGCTTAAGTTTTTCTCTCCACAAATATATAGATAGGGAGATACATGTATCTTTCTCCACACACACACACACACACACACCAGAGGTGAGAACTCTTTATATGTGTACATTATAGTAAAAAAGGGAGAAAATTCAAGCAAAGAATATTAAAGCCAAGATAAAGGGTAGTAATTAATAGGACATGACAAAAATTTAGATCAATGTCAGGATTCATGTTTACAATACAGACCAGACCCCAGAGAACGTTTCCCGTGTGCTCAGTGATAACAATTTAGGTGTTCATATGCCACTAAGGTATCATTCAAGACTAAGGGGAAAAAGAGCATTTCCAGGCAGAAGAATGCACAAGAAAGTTTACTACTGGAGAAATTGGTAGAAAGTGTTACACATGGTTTATGCCAAGAAAAAACTAAGCCTAGAATGAAAACAGGAGATTTAAGAAGATAGGGTAACAGAACAAGAAATACATTTAAAAAAAATTATTTAGGGGTGCCAGGGTAGCTCAGTGGGTTAAAGCCTCTGCCTTCGGCTCAGGTCATGATCTCAGGGTCCTGGGATCAAGCCCCACATCAGGCTCTCTGCTCGGTGGGGAGCCTGCTTCCTCCTCTCTCTCTGCCTGCCTCTCTGCCTGCTTATGATCTCTCTGTCAAATAAATAAAATCTTAAAAAAATATAATTGAAAATTACTGTGCTATTTCTAAATAGGCAGTTGCTTCAAAATAATAAAGTTCATAAAAAAATGGAAATTGAAAATTCCAAAAAGGAATGGATAAAATAGGAACAACAATAACTGTTGAAGAGGGATCTGAGCACATATATTGACATGTATCCATCTTTACACCCACTTAAAATGAGGGTCATTAAATGTACTTGTCACAGCCAAGAAACCTGGGGATGTATGAGTGAGCTGGGGATGGGGAGCACAGTGGGTAACAGAATTAAATCTATTTATGGGCAAATTAGAGATGGTGGCCACTTCTTTACTGATGAAGCACAGGAGGAAGTGGCCAGGCAGGTCATCTGGAAAGGCTCCCGGATCCAGCTCTGGAAAAAAGCAAGACAGGCAGAAAGCTTGGGGGTAGGGGGGAGCAAGGATTGAGAGTGGTTTCTAGGAAGTCCATATATGGAACAAGTGGAATAGGTGACACTCCTCCACTCACACTCTTGTTCCTGTATCCTGTGTCTGGCCATTTTAGATTCCATAGAGGACAGAGATGACCCAGAGGACAGACTTTACCCGTGTCAGTGGAGAACTACATGCTTCAACAGAAATTTATCACAATTCCTGAAAGAATGAGAGATCCTTTGGTAGATGCTGCTTCCAGAATCCAAATTATCTTCCTATTGCTACACGCATGAGGCAAATCAGCAGCAGAGTAAGGAAAGACCAAGAAGAACTAATAGCATGAAAGCAATGAAAACAATTAGAATGGCAGGCTTCAAGAGAAAATTTAAACATTTCAAATTCCTATTTTCAGAATGACTCAAGAATGTATTGGTTAGGGGCACCTGGGTGCCTCAGTGGGTTAAAGCCTCCGCCTTCGGCTCAGGTCATGATCCCAGGGTCCTGGGACTGAGCCCCGAATCGGGCTCTCTGCTCAGTGGGGAGCCTGCTTCCTCCTCTCTCTGCCTGCCTCTCTGCCTACTTGTGATCTCTGTCAAATAAATAAATAAAATCTTTAAAAAAAAAAAAAAAGGTAGTATTGGTTACATAACGCCTGAATATTATACAAAATGAACTACAAAAAAAGTAGGATATGGTGGGAAAGAGTTTTAAAATTGTATACTCATTATGTAAATTAAAAAGTTTAAGACATTAAAAAATGTCCCCCCAAAACAAAATTTTATTCAGAGTTTAAAAAAAAAAAACTAGGAGAGATTGATTTTGAGAGAAATGCAGCCTAATGCAGCATTTCAATAGTGTCCATATACCAATGGCATGAATTTGAGCTGCAGAGAAGAGGGGAGGAAAATAGAGAAGGAGAAATACCTATAGCATGAAGAGAAGGCATTTAGAAAAGCTGAGGGGGGAAAAAACCCCACTGTTTTCACAATAAAAGGGACTGCTCAGTGCCCTTGAGAATAGGTGGAAAATATAACTAAATAAATCTTCCCCTTGATACATAACTTTGAAATGCAGAGCATTAAGTTTCTAGAGAGAAAGTACAGGAGAACTGCATCAGATTTTCATCAGAGTGGAATCTACAAATACAATTGTGGTGTATCTTTAACATTTTGATTGTAAAATACGATTTGGAACCTAAAATTCTGTCTACCAAGACCACCAGATAGAAATTTTATCTCCTGTGTTTTCTGTTCTCCTGTGTCTTCCACACTCTGTATCTTCCTGCCTGCCTCTTTCCCTATCCTTATTTCTAAGGATGTTGTCTGAACATATTAATAATAGAAATATAAGTGAAAAGTAAAATAAAGGAAGGCTGTACCCACAACAGTGAAGTTCACCTAGAGTTCCAGCAAAACGGAAATGGTAACTTGGTATGTGCACTAAGGGGACCTTGAAATACAACATTAAAATAAGAACAGAAGTTGAGTGACATCTAAAAGGAAAAATTGCCTTGAAGAAAAGGAACCGATACCAAAAACTATGTATGGAATAAATTACCCATGCTAAAGAAAGCTCACTTGACTTCAATCAATAAGGACAGCATCAAGATAAAATAAAAATTCGGGAAAAAGACAAGACAAACCTGATTCAAATATAAAGCAACTGTAACAAATCACAGTTTTGAGACCTTGATGACGAGTAAGAAGACAGAGTCCATTTCAACAAGATGTGAGTTCCATTCTTGAGCAGCTCAGGGCTAGGACACTGACCCACACAGAAACAAGTCTGCCATCAGTCTACTACTGCTATGCAAGTAGCATGGTTCTAAGTCATGGAATTTTAACATTTATTGTTTTCCATCTTGGCAGGAAACTTTGATATTCGGCAGTGTAAATTTTAATCAACCTAGATAACATGAAAGCAAAGATTGTAACTGCCAGAAAAGGATGGGAAGGAGAAAGAACTGTAGACAGAGGAACTTTCTTCATCTGAGAGGCAAATCAAGAGGCAGCATGTAAACCAGTTAGGACAAAAAAATATAAGTTACAATGTATCTTTTAAATATCCCAGAAGTAAAAAATTTTAAATGATACTAGTAGTGACAGGATGGTGAATTTCATCTGCACTCTTAGCCATCCCAGCAATAAGTCATGAGAAAATTTCTAAAGACAAAGAACACAGACCGTGTTACTCAGTGATACGGAGGTAACAGATTGGTGAGAAGTAGCACTCGACTGGGCTAGGACTCTGGCTTTCAATTATAATCCCTCGTTTTTTTTGTGTCATGCATATACCTGTTGTATATTAAATATGAAAAAACAATTCAATGCACTGTATACGTGACTGTTTTTGAAGTTTTAATTATGAAATTAATAACTTATTACAGATATACTTCAAATATAGGCAAAATTTATTTTTATGGGCCATAAAGGGATAATTTTCCTATGTTAATTTAAAATAAATCTATTATTTTCAGTAGTGGCCTTTACTCACTCTCAATTTACTCACATGTTCTGCCTGTACTCAAATTTAACAGTTTGCATATAAATATTATAGTGTGCATTTCTTTATTACACATAATTGGTCTCAATTTGTCAGTGGGTACATAACAAAACTTAGTCCACATTGCAGTGGTATTAGATAAAATACTGTCTTAAGAGCAATAGACAAGGGCTAAATGATTTTATCTAAATAAATCAATTACAGAGCAACTGACATCAATTCAATTAGGAAGTTCATCATTGCCTTTACTTCAGCCAGTATTTATAATGAATTAACCAAGGATAATTCTTGAATATATCTGCCAACCAATAAACTCACCAAATAGATTATAACATTATTCTTCTTTCACATCAAAAATTACAAACATGTTTAGTGTTTTTAATCAATATTCATCTACTTTCTAATAAGAGCTAGTGTGGTTTTAAAATGGAAGAAGGCAAATAATTGACAAGCCATTTTACAATCAGAGGCAATGACATGGAAAATACCTAAGTAGGAGGTTTCATGGGTGTGTGACTTAGAAGCTGAGGAGAACCTCTCACTTGGTCATGCTCTGCTGTGGTTGTCTTGTACATGTTAGACATTTAACACAAGGCTCCACATTTTTTTTTAAAGATTTTATTTATTTATTTGAGAGAGAGGCAGTGAGAGAGCATGAGCGAGGAGAAGGTCAGAGGGAGAAGCAGACTCCCCGTGGAGCTGGGAGCCTGATGCGGGACTCGATCCCGAATCTCCGGGATCATGACCTGAGCTGAAGGCAGTGGTCCAACCAACTGAGCCACCCAGGCATCCTCACATTTTCATTTTCTATTGGGTCCTGCAAATTATGCAGTTGGGCCTTCAACAAGTGGTGTGCTTTGAGAAAGAACACAAATATGCCTTTCTGGAAGAAAAATCTGAATTACTCTATTTTTTATTCTCCTAAAGTCTTGACTTTTAATTGTTTTTCCTACAGTTTTTATTTCTTGGATCCCTAGAGACCAAAAGCAAAATTAATATGAATGACTGAGTTTAATATTTAAAATACATAGTTTAGAAAAGGGAAGGTTGTATAGGGGTGAATTTTTTTCTAGAGTTTTAAATATTTTTTCTCTTTTATTTTAATAAGTCATTATTCAACATTTTCTTTAGCCCAGATATGGGTATGAGGTCTAGAAGATACACACATACAAATAGTTTCCTCTGATGCTAAAAATGGAGACATCTTTTTTGGGTCTGTGTTGTTTTAGCTCTATTAAAAAGACATTTGAAAACCAATTTAAAGGGGCGCCTGGGTGGCTCAGTGGGTTAAGCCTCTGCTTTCACCTCAGGTAGCAATCTTCAGGGTCCTGGGATCAAGACCCACATTGGGCTTTCTGCTCAGCAGGGAACCTGCTTCCTCCTTTTTCTCTGCCTGCCTCTCTGCCTACTTGTGATCTCTCTCTCTCTGCCAAACAAATAAATAAAATCTTTTTAAAAAAATTTAAAATTTAAACATAGATTATGTCATACCTCTGGCCATGTAGGCTTTAGAAATAATATATTAAAATTAATTTGCTTTATTATTCCTTTGCTCTTAGGAAACAAGAATCGTAGCTTTATCTAGACTATAATTGTTTTTCTAAACTAATTTAGTCCTAGTGTTCCAAGATCAAAGGCCAAGTATGTACATGAGGTAATTTGCTATCTCCCCCAATGGGTAGGAGAGAGAAAATTATCCACCTGTGGCCTCAGTCTTTCAAGAAAGCTGGTAAAAGAGGCACCTGGTGGTTCAGCGGGTTGAGCCTCTGCCTTCAGCTCAGGTCATGGTCTCAGGGTCCTGGGATTGGGCCCCGCATCGGTCTCTCTGCTCAGTGGGGAGCCTGCTTCCCCCTCTCTACCTGCCTCTCTGTCTACTTGTTATCTCTCTTTCTGTGTCAAATAAAGAAAGAAATCTTTAAAAAAGAATGCTGGTAAAAACATAAAGAAGCAGATTAGTTCATCTAAAGTAGTTGATTAGTTGATCATGGTATCCACTGAAAAATTACCAACACCAAAGCTTACATTTTAATTATATTCAGTAATTAGAATCTGAGGACTTTAAGGTTATCTCACCTAAGTTTCTCTGAAGATCAGAACTCTGATTACTATTGAAACACATACAGGGAACATAAGTTTCAAATATGGTGTGCTATATATGGGCTATCTTATATTACCTAAGAGTAAGAATTTTCTCCCTTAAATTGGACAGCTATGAATAGAAGAAGGAAACGTGACCATTCTCATACACCATACACAAAGATAAACTCAAAATAGATAAAAGACCTCAACGTGAGGCAGGAATCTATAAAAATCCTAGAGGAGAACATAGGCAGTAACCTCTTTGACATTAGCCACAGCAACTTCTTTCAAGACATGTACCCAAAGGCAAAGGAAACAAAAGCGAAAATGAACTTTTGGGACTTCATCAAGATCAAAACCTTCTGCACAACAAAGGAAACAGTCAACAAAACAAAGAGGCAACCCACGGAATGGGAGAAGATCTTTGCAAATGACAGTACAGACAAAAGGTTGATATCCAGGATCTATAAAGAACTTCTCAAACTCAACACACACAGATAATCATGTCAAAAAATAGGCAGAAGACATGAATAGACACTTCTCCAATGAAGACATACAAATGGCTATCAGACACATGAAAAAATGTTCATCACTAGCCATCAGGGAGATTCAAATTAAAACCACATTGAGATACCACCTCACACCAGTTAGAATGGCCAAAATTAGCAAGACAGGAAACAACGTGTGTTGGAGAGGATGTGGAGAAAGGGGAACCCTCTTACACTGTTGGTGGGAATGCAAGCTGGTGCAGCCACTTTGGAGAACAGTGTGGAGTTTCCTTAAGAAATTAAAAATAGAGCTTCCCTATGATCCTGCAATTGCACTAGTGGGTATTTACCCCAAAGATACTGATGTAGTGAAAAGAAGGGCCATCTGTACCCCAATGTTCACAGCAGCAATGGTCACAGTAGCCAAACTGTGGAAAGAGCCAAGATGCCCTTCAACAGACAAATGGATAAAGATGTGGTCCATATACACTATGGAGTATTAGGTCTCCATCAGAAAGTGGTTTTATTTTTTATTATGTTGACATTTAGTGACCGTAAAATTATTTGAGTTCAGATGTTAATAGGCTAGATGTATACATTGATAAATATGTACAAAAGTATATCCCCTATTGAATTTAACTGGCCTACATGTTATACATTTGTATAGAATTTTAGAGGATTTTAAGAAAGATTAAAAGTATGTGTACACACACATAAGCACATGTGTGTGTTGTACAGGCAGAAGGTATACCCTAGTGTGTTCATCCTGTTTCTCAGAACAAAACTTCGGTACAAATCTCAGCTCCTGATAGACACTTCTTTGCAGTCCTTTTTTCTTATCAGTACAGCATTTGTTCTGTCACTATGACCTCGGCACATTTATCAGATACTGTTTCTTATAGTTACCATTCACTCATCAAGCACATGCTAAATAAAACTAGATTAAAATACATTAATCCATGGTAATTTTCATTACTAATATATCACTATGTTGGGGGAGGCTGGGTAACAGAGCAAATTGGTTTTGGTGAAAGTTTTGGAAAATGCACTTTAACCCAAATGAAAAATATTTTACTGCTGAAATTTCAAATCTGTGGCCTGTCGCGCAACAAGTATTTTATATATAGGAGCCTTCTCATTTTTTATCTACCCAGTAAAGTTAGCCATAATATTTAGGTATCATGTGTATTATGTAAAAATAATTTTACATACATATTATGTAACAGCAAGTATTTTTGTATGATTTTAATTTGTATCACACACACACACACACACACACACATTGCACACACATGAAGTAACAGCACTAAAAATGTAAAAACTGGCTTTCAGGTTTTCCTGAGATTAACATCCTTGCATTTTTAGGGATCATGAGACTGCCGCACAGAAGGTATTGGCTTGTGGGGTTTTTTTTGTTTGTTTTAAGATTTATTTATGTATTTGAGAGACAGAGAGCAAGCGAGCAACCACTCAGAGGGAGAGGGAGAAGGAGAAGCAGACTCCTCACTGAGCAGGGAGCCCGATGCAAGGCTGGATCCCAGGACCTGGAGATCATGACCTGAGTGGAAGGCAGTCGCTTTACCGACTGATCTTGAGTTCAACCAGATTTGTGTTTACAAGTAAAAGTCTAAATGCTGCTACATTAGATAATAAAAAAATTACAGTTGTTAAATTTATTTGAATTAAGTGTCACGATCATTGGGCCAAATAGACTAAAGTGTAAGTTTCTAGGAATTTTTCTACCAAAAATATAATGCTACAAAGATGGGTAGAAAATATTTAATAGAATTGCTCTGAGTAATACTTTATGAAAAAAACAAATGAAGGTCACTTCTCTGGTACCACATTATTTCATTAATTTAGAGAAAATACTGTGTGCCCTGCTACACTTCTTTTTTTAAGCAAAATTTTAGATGGTGTGTATACTCAGGAAATAGCCCAAATCATTCTTTGTTGACAGAGGAAAGTTTTAAGTTACTACCTACTATTGAACTAGGTTTCAATTTAAAACACCAGCACATTACTTCTTTCTCCATGAGCACCCTAGGAGACTTATCACACATGTGTATGTTTTATAGATACAGGTTAAATACTTCTTTCCAAATTCAGCTATAAACAATATTGAAATTGGTGCTCATAATTCTCATTCAAGTGGTTTACACTTTTCCAGGTTTCTTCATTAAAATATCTAAACAGTGAATTCTGGAACACTGAAAAGAAATTAAAAAAAAATTTTTTTTTAAATCTATTGTTCTTGGGGCGCCTGGGTGGCTCAGTGGGTTAAAGCCTCTGCCTTCAGCTCAGGTCATGATCCCAGGGTCCTGGGATCGAGCCCCACATTGGGCTCTCTGCTCCAGGGGGAGCCCGCTTCCTCCTCTCTCTCTACCTGCCTGCCTCTCTTGCCTACTTGTATTCTCTGTCAAATAAATAAATAAAATCTTTAAAAAATAAAATAAAATAAAACCTATTGTTCTGTGCATGCTCCAAATCTTTATTAACAGAACTTGATACTTTCCCACCTTGGTCTTTTCATTCACTCTTACTGTAGAGACGCACAAAGAAAGATACATGTTGGTGTTGACTGTATTCTAGTGCATACATTCATCAATTCAGCCACCTCGGATTAAACAACTCCACACAGAGATAAATTACATATAAAACCATTCCAGTACTTTTTGCAGCACGTTTCCATCATTGTGAGAGACAATGTGCTGAGAAAAGAGCTGAAATGGTCACCACTTCATTTTACCTCCTGCTTTGATTCACACTTCAATAAGAAACATTTCTTACCACTACCAGTATGGCTATTTTTGTTTAAGCAGAAGATATGAATCCTCTAACTATAAAATGTACATTGGTAAATCAAGGATTTAATAGGTCTACTGGCTGCAGATTGCAATGCCGTTCATAGTGCACCTGTGAGAGACGCACACTGTGTTGGATCATAACGCTATGATTCATATCAGATTAACTCAGGAACTATGTTATCATCAATGTTTTACACGTTGTATGGTTTGGGAGCTTAATCATTTTTTAGCATAAAGAATATTTAGTATGACATTATATGAATGCTACACAGATCATTTCACTGGGAGAGCAGTAAAATAGGTCTGTGCCTGATGAAGCTGTGTATGCCATATTTTATGGAGAATCATAGAAGGATTCTTTCTTGGAACTGATAATCATTATTCTAAAATGCATTGCATTCTAATGTATTTTCAAATAGGGCATTTTACCGTATTCTTCTACACCTTTCTAAGATAGGCAAGGTAAATATTGTTATCCCAAAAAAGTGAGTTTTTTTAATTTTAAAGATTTTTTAGTTATTTATTTGACAGAGGTCACAAGTAGGCAGAGAGGCAGGCAGAGAGAGGAGAAGCAGGCTCCCCGCTGAGCAGAGAGCCCAATGCAGGGCTTGATCCCAGGATGCTGAGATCATGACCTGAGCCACCCAGGCACCCCAAAAGTGAGTTTTCTTATGACACCAGATGGGCTAAATAGAAAGCAAACCATTTTTCAAAGAAATAAACTGAAAGAAAGCAAGAGAAAGAAAGTAAAAGATAAACTTTTTTTTTTTTTAAAGATTATTTGACACACAGAGAGAGATCACAAGTAGGCAGAGAGGCAGGCAGAGAGAGATGAGGAAGCAGCCTCCCCGCCGAGCAGAGAGCTTGATGAAGGGCTCAATCCCAGGACCCTAAGATCATGACCTGAGCCAAAGGCAGAGGCTTAACTCACTAAGCCACCCAGGCGCCCCGAAAATAAATGTTTTTATATGTGACTCAGAGTTGCTGGAGGACACTCATATTCATGTTTTCCCTTGGAAGAAAACACCAGATTTCATTTTCAAGCATGTGCGAGATCAGAGAACGATGGGGAAGCCCATTCAGTGGTTTTTGCTTAGCTCCTCAAATATTTGGGCTCCACCACAGTTGGAGCTAAACATCCTGAACTCTTTCAACCTAGCCTGGGCTTTGAGAATCTCTGAAATATTGTGCTTAGAAGGATTGAGGAATATATTCAAATCATACTAAATATGCATTTTAGTGTAGATAATAGTGTCATTCTAAATATACATGCACGTTTATGATAAACAAGTCTGGGAAGCTATAGATCAAAAATGAACACTGACTATAGTTACAGTGTGATTACAGATGTGTTCTCCTTTCTTGCTTTTATAAATGACAGTCCTTTCAACAGAAACGATTCGTTTATAAATGTTTAGTAACAACTACTATATTGAAGCTATTGTTTTAGGTTCTGAATAGTGAACATAATAGTCTTTATTATGTTGATTATAAAATTAGAGTAATTTCTATTTGAAAATATAAATTTGATATGGTGACAATTTTGTAGAATTTTGTACTTGAAAACCAGGATTATTTCTGCATGGTAAGAATAATTCTTATTCTTTCTGTGGTTGTTAAAAATGTTCTAAAATACAGTAAGACTATTATTACAAAAAAAATCAAAAACTGTCTTAAATGTTATATTCATCTCAAAATTATGATTTACATTTGTCTGTTCCAATTGTTCTATCATCTATCATTGAAAAAACTTATTCTGGAAATATTACCACCTTGACAGCCATGTTTTTCTTCCACACTATTTTCAATGGTTAGTGTCTTTTTGATTTTTGAAAGCTCAATTTCTGCCTCATTTACAGTAACTATATTAATGCATCATTTTATTTAAATAATTTAAATTTTGCTTTATTCACTTCTTTTCTCTTACATTCTTTTCCTCTCATCTCTGTTCTTTCCTTACGAATTTTTGCTTGAATTTCATAAATTTGTGTTCTACTATGAACTTAGAAAACTTAAAAATGAATTTTTATTTAAATCCCAGCTAGTTAACATACAGTGTAATATTAGCTGCAGGTGTACAATATAGTGATTCGACACTTCTGTAAGCTACCCTGTGCTCATCACGACAGGTGCCCTCCTTAATCCTCATCACCTGTTACACCCATCCCCACTCATAACCATCCATCTTTCTCTATAGTTAAGAGACTGTCTCTTGGTCTCTCTCTCTCCCCTTTACTTGTGCTTACATGATTTGTAAATTCTACACCTGACTGAAATCCTATGGTATTGGTCTTATTCTGACTGGCTCGTTTCATTTAGCATTATGTATTCTACCTCCATCCACGTCACAGTGAATGGCAAGTTTTTTTTTTTTATGGCTGAGTAATATCCCTCAGCCATAAAAATAATGAAATTACACACACACACACACACACCACCCCTTCACCAGTTGACAGACGGTTGGACGGTTTCTGTCATTTGACTATTGTAGATAATGCTCCACATATTCCTTTGAATTGGTATTTTTGGATTCTTTGGGTAAATAGTAGTAAAATTGCTGAATTGTACAGTAGTTCTATTTTTGACTTTTTAACCAAACTCCATACTGTTTTCCAGAGTGGCTTTACCATTTTACTCTCCCACCAACAATGCAAGAGGGGTTCCCTTTCTCCACATCCTTGCCAACACTGGTTATTTCATCTGTTCTTGACGTTAGTCATTCTGACAGGTTTGAGTTGATAGCTGATTTTTGTATATCCCTAATCATCAGTGATGTTGAGTATCTTTTCATGTGCCTGTTGGCCATTTGTAGGTCTTCTTTGGAAGAAGGGCTATTCATGTCTCCTGCCCATTTATTTATTTTTTTCTGCCCATTTTTTAATTAGATTATTCACTTTGGGGTTTTGAGTTTCTTAAGTTCTTTATATATATATTTTGGGTACTAACCCTTTATCAAATATGTCACTTTCAAATATCTTATCCTATTCTGCAATTTGCCTTTAGTTTGTTGTTTCCTTCACTGTGCAGAAGGTTTTATTTTGACAAAGTACTTGATAACAACATGCAAAAGAATGAAAGTGGACCATTTTCCATTTTCTTATACCAAACAAAAATTAATTCAAAATGTGTTGAAGAACTAAATGTGAGACATAAAACCATAGGAGAATATGGAAGTACTATAGGAGAACTCGGGAAGTAAACTCTGACATTGGTTATAGCCACTTCTTTCTAGATGTTTCCTGAGGCAAGGGAAACAAAAGTAAAAATAAAACAATGGGGCTCCACCAAAATAAGTTGTCTTCTGATTATTAATCAATTACCTTTTCTAAAGTATGGCCTGGCTCCCTCTTCTCAGATCGACGGGTCTTTTTACTGGTCAAGCAGATACACCCCAATGTCCTTTATATGTTTGTCATTTTTTTGGTGATTGTCCCTTTTTTTCGATTTGCATAGTATATAATCAGAGTAATTTGGTTAATACATATTTGGCAAGATATAAGAATTGTCCACTCAATGACCTCCTATGACTCGTTCTCATTTTTACTCTAATAGCAGGAATTAATGTTTATATGGAGTGGCTCTAAACATTAACTCTGTATTTTTTTCAGTGTCTATTAGACTCAGTTGGGAAGCCTTATTGCCTGATTCCTTAGAAAACATAAGCCTGTATTTCCCAGTATACATGTTACATGGTCTTTTCCTTTTTCTTCTTCCATTCCAACAGTTTGCTCAAGGAAACTATATTTTGGAGGATGCAGTTAGGAGTGACTAAAATACCCACAGTGGGTATTTTAGCACAAGTACTGATATACTGATTTTCACAGTAGTTCCAAGTACAACTAATTTAAGACCAGATCTCCAAGTGCCATTTTAAAATAGTACCAGGCTAGTAAAGAATCACTAAAGAATGCCACTTAAGACCCAGTAATTATTTCAAGACAAATACTTAAAGTCATAGTTGTTTTACACCATTATAAAAGACATGGGAATATGAACCCTGTGAATACAGAAAAGTAACAAGTCCCCCGCTAGATGAGACCTATGGTGGATTTAACCTCTAACAGAGAAGTGAGAGGAGGAAGAAACTTCCCTAAATGCTGTTAAGAGGAAAAGAGCTGAAATTTAAACATGGGAAATGACTGTCTGTCCCTGGAGTTGAGGCAGGAGAAGTAAGGGTCACTTGTTGTCAAGGGACAGCAAGGGGCCTGGTAGAGTACAGATGTATGCAGAGGAATAGGAGAAAGTTAACAGGTGGCTGAACCTTACACAATGCATCAGGCACTCTACCCTTCAATCCCAGATGAGTAACTTGGTAGATGAAAAAGTCTCATTTTTAAAAAATATTTTATTTATTGGGGCGCCTGGGTGGCTCAGTGGGTTAAGCCTCTGCCTTCGGCTCAGGTCATGATCTCAGGGTCCTGGGATCGAGCCCCGCATCGGGCTCCCTGCTGAGCAGAGAGCCCAATGCAGGACTCGATCCCAGAACCCTGAGATCATGACCTGAGCTGAAGGTAGTGGCTTAACCCACTGAGGCATCCAAGCACCTAAAAACAGTCTCATTCTTATGGGAAATAATTTTTATCAGTTTTTTTTATACAAAGCCCCTCACATGTAATGAAATATTAAGAAATGTGAAAATATATTACTATCATAATAATGCCAATCAACCCAGAAATGTCCAGATGTTGGAATTATCAGAAATGGATTAAGGTAATTAACAATTAACATGTTAAATAATTTAGAGAAGTAAGCAAGATGAGGGAATAAATAATGTTTTTCAATAAAGAGACGGAAATTTTCAAAAACACTAAGTGGAAATGCTATGATTAAAAAAGTCATGTTAGGCATTAAGATTTATTTTGGGGGGCTTTCAAGAGAACTGTAAATAGCAGATAAAGATCAATGAATACATACATTTCAGACAAAATGTACAAGAATTTATCTCCAGCAGACCTGCTAAATAAAGTCTGTTAAAAGAATTTCTTTAGACTGAAAAGAAAAAATGCCATATAGAAAACGACTTCTGAATAGGTAGCAATGCCTGGAAGAATAAATACATGGTAAATACAACAATCTCAAAAAAACAAAACTAAAAAACATCTTCAAAAATTAGTTGGCCTCATTAATATCCTTCTTCCAGTCTTTAATTAGGCAAAGGAAGTCAGTAAATATATAGCAGATTGGAAGAGCTGTACCATTTTGACTCAATTGATATTATATAACATCACACTGAATATTGGTAAAATACACATTTCTCTCAAATGTATTGGAAATACTCAGTAATAAAAGCCATATGCTAAGCCACAAAACAGTCACATTTTGTTAGGAGAGAATTTGTACAGAATTTGTTCTGTACTACAGTAGTATCCAATTCTAAGCCACTAAGTAGTATAAATCTAGAAAATCTCCATATGCTTGAAGATTATACAACCTATTTAATGGATCATGGGTCTGAAAATAAAAAACCTCAAAAATAATTGAGGAAAACACAACTTATTAAAAGTTGTCTCATATCTTCATCAAGATCAAAAGCTTCTGCACAGCAAAGGAGACAGTCAACAAAACAAAGAGGCAACCCACGGAATGGGAGAAGATATTTGCAAATGACAGTACAGACAAAAGGCTGATATCCAGGATCTATAAAGAAATTCTCAAACTCAACACATGCAAAACAGATAATCACATCAAAAAATGGGCAGAAGATATGAATAGACACTTCTCCAATGAAGACATACAAATGGCTATCAGACACATCAAAAAATGTTCATCATCACTAGCCATCAGGGAGATTCAAATTAAAACCACATTGAGATACCACCTCATACCAGTTAGAATGGCCAAAATCAGCAAGACAGGAAACAACGTGTGTTGGAGAGGATGTGGAGAAAGGGGAACCCTCTTACACTGTTGGTGGGAATGCAAGTTGGTGCAGCCACTCTGGAGAACAGTGTGGA
>PISX010030576.1:0-18382 GCA_004024625.1 Mellivora capensis | reverse complement strand
CAGGAAAAAATATACAGTGGAAAAAAGACAGTCTCTTCAATAAATGGTGCTGGGAAAATTGGACAGCTATATGTAGAAGAATGAAACTCGACCATTCTCTTACACCGTACACAAAGATAAACTCGAAATGGATAAAAGACCTCAACGTGAGACAGGAATCCATCAGAATCCTAGAGGAGAACATAGGCAGTAACCTCTTGGATATCAGCTACAGCAACTTCTTTCAAGATATGTTTCCAACGGCAAAGGAAACAAAAGCAAAATGAACTTTGGGGATTTCATCAAGATCAAAAGCTTCTGCACAACAAAGGAAATAGTTAACAAAACAAAGAGGCAACCCACGGAATGGGAGAAGATATTTGCAAATGACAGTACAGACAAAAGGTTGATATCCAGGATCTATAAAGAACTTCTCAAACTCAACACACACAAAACAGATAATCATATCAAAAAATGGGCAGAAGACATGAACAGACACTTCTCCAATGAAGACATACAAGTGGCTATCAGACACATGAAAAAATGTTCATGATCACTAGCCATCAGGGAGATTCAAATTAAAACCACATTGAGATACCACCTCACACCAGTTAGAATGGCCAAAATTAGCAAGACAGGAAACTACATGTGTTGGAGAGGATGTGGAGAAAGGGGAACCCTCTTACACTGTTGGTGGGAATGCAAGTTGGTGTAGCCACTTTGGAGAACAGTGTGGAGATTCCTCAAGAAATTAAAAATAGAGCTTCCCTATGACCCTGCAATTGCACTACTGGCTATTTACCTCAAAGATACAGATGTAGTGAAAAGAAGGGCCATCTGTACCCCAATGTTTATAGCAGCAATGGGCACAGTCGCCAAACTGTGGAAAGAACCAAGATGCCCTTCCACGGACAAATGGATAAGGAAGATGTAGTCCATATACACTATGGAGTATTATGCCTCCATCAGAAAGGATGAATACCCAACTTTTGTGGCAACATGGACGAGACTGGAAGAGATTATGCTGAGTGAAATAAGTCAATTAGAGAGAGTTAATTATCATATGGTTTCACTTATTTATGGAGCATAACAAATAACATGGAGGACATGGAGAGATGGAAAGGAGAAGGGAGTTGAGGGAAATTGGAAGGGGAGTTGAACCATGAGAGACTATGGACTCTGAAAAACAACCTGAGGGTTTTGAAGGGGCGGGGGTTCGGAGGTTAGGGGAGTCTGATGGTGGGTTTTAGGGAGGGCACATATTGCATGGAGCACTGGGTGTGGTGCAAAAACAATAAATACTGTTACTCTGAAAAGAAATAAAAATAATTAAATAATAAATAAAAGGCTAAAGCAAACAGGGGTAGGATTTAGGACAACACAATCCCTTTATGCCTTTGGGATTATGGCCTGATGTGAAAGTACTGTTTGTGTTGCATCTCTAGACAACTGGATCCAAATGTGCACGTTTTGCCTTTTCTCTTCCCTTGCTGCAGCAGGGTGAGTCATATCCTGAAGGCTTGGTTGGCAGGGTAGCTGCTATAATTCCTGTCCTGTATGTACTGTCACTAGAGTGTTAAAGTTGTGAATGAACAGATACTACGCTGTAGTCAAGAGACAAAGCTTTCTCTGAAGCATTCTTCTGCTGTGGAATGTGTTTCCTTTCTCATCTACTCTGGGAATGAAATATATAAATGGTCTTACTTTTTTGTTCATTCTGACGGGATCACCGCATTATTTCATGTTTGACTGGTTTTATTTGTTAATATTTAAAACAATAAAATAATAAACATTGGTGAAGGCTGGATTGAGACTCAGCTTAATTTTGTGACCCAGAGCAATCCACTCGGGTAGAGGGTATAGGAGGACCTTTTATGGTATGGGTTATTTAATTTCATCTTTAAAAAAAATCAAAGATATATGTATATATGGTTTTTAAAATCATGTATTAAAGACAACTGGGCATTTAATGGAAAATAGTAGTTCTAGGCCCTGTCTCTCCCCATTCCTGATTCCCACTGCATTCATGTTTTATCCAGTTCTTTTAGCTATTTCTTCTGACAGTTCATATTTCTAAATAATTTCCTTTAATATATATCTTTTGTTTTTTTTCCATTTTAGGTATCATTTTATGATCTCCTAGTATATAAGATGAGAAATTAGGTTCTCAATGTTCTTTTCCATATGTATATATTCTTCCCTCCTCCAAGATTTACTAAATAGTTACCTTACCATTTTGTTGTGGATGCTGAATCAAAATGTAATTGCCACTATGCCTGTATAACTACTTTCACATCTGAGTCACACAGTGAACTAAGGTGTTGTTTCCTTTCGTGTATAACTTAGTTTTTTTGTAATTAATAATTGTCTCTCTTTTCATTGTTTTGTTTCCTCTGTTTTCAAAGTCTTAACCTTCTGGCAGAAATGAAAATCTCCTTTGAGTATGTTCAAACACTTTAGGTAATTTACCAGTTTAATTTTTTTCTCAGTGATACCTTGTCTGGAACCTTCCAACCTCCTGTGTTAAATTGGCCTTACAATTTTCTTTGCCTCTTTCCTAGGTCCCTCTGTCTCCTGGATTAAATCAATGTCATCTTAATTCTTTATTAACTTCCTAATTTGATGAATCATTATCTGAGTAGCTTCCTGAGAAAAGTATATGGAGAATTTTTAAAAGATTTTGCACATTTGAAATGTCCTTACCCTTAGTTTGGTTGATAGTTTGGCTTGATATAAAATTCTTGGTTACAAATAAACTACAGAAGTTTTAAAAACATTCCTTCATTATTTATTAGCTTCCAGTGTTGTTGTTTTTTGACAAGTCCAATGTCATTCTAGTTCCAGACTCTTTTATTGACCAAGTTGTTTTTCAGGAAAGATTCTAGGCTCATGTCTTTGGTCCTATTGTTCTGCAGTTTTACAATAGATTGTCTTAGATCTTTTTCCCTTGATTATGCTGACTACTCAGTGAGTTCTATCATCATAGAAACTCATTTCTTTCAGTCCTGGAACATGTATTGTATTAGTTCCTTGACAGTTTCTTCCCATCTGTTTCCGTAGTTTTCGCTTCCTATAATTCTTTTATTAGAATTGGACATCCTGAAATGGATCATTAATTTTCTCCCCAATTTATCCATTGTATTGCTTTTTTTTGTTCTATTTTCTGGCAGAATTCCTCAACTTTCTAATCTATCACTTTTACTGAGTTTTGCTTTAAATTACATCAATCTTATCTTTAACTTCCAAAAGTTCTTTTGGGCTCTGTATCTTTTTCTCCTTTTCTGTTAAATCCTCTTCTTATTTCATGGATGTACTGTAATCTCTATGCTCTCTGAAAATACTAATTATAGCTTTTTTGAAAATTTCTTTTACTTCTCACATTGTTTCTGTTTCTCCAGTTTCCATTTTTCTGATTGTTTTGGTCTCTTCATGTTGAGAATTTACTTCATTATATGCTATTGTTTTCTATTTATATTTAAGAATGAGGCATTAAAGAGTTACCAGAAAGCTCTGTGAATGGGGCTAGTATTGACTAACCAGTGGACATTACTATAGGTGATCAAAGAGGAGCTGACTTTTTGTGGGAGAAGAAGAGCAACTATCAGTATTTCTGAGTCTTTTCCTCTGAGCCAAATTTTTTCCTAGTGAGAAATATTGCATATTCCTTCCTAGGAAGGTATAAGCCTGGCTGTCAGCATTTTGGGACTTCATTTGGGAAGGGCACCAGGGGTCCCATTGTTTACTACATAATCTTTACTTAGTTAATTTCCCCACATTGAACATCATCAGTTCTGTTTGGTGCCTCCAATGTATAGACCTTGCTTCAACCTCTGTAGAGAGTAAACTATCACATGGGAAAAGGTATTCAACAAATCAAAACCACAATGAGATACCACTTCACACCAGTCAGAATGGCTAAAATTAACAAGTCAGGGAATGACCGATGCTGGCAAGGATGCGGAGAAAGGGGAATCCTCCTACACTGTTGGTGGGAATGCAAGCTGGTACAACCACTCTGGAAAACAGCATGGAGGTTCCTCAAAAAGTTGAAAATAGAGCTATCTTACGACCCAGCAATTGCACTACTGGATATTTACCCTAAAGGTACAAACATAGTGATCTGAAGGGGCACGTACACCCAAATGTTTATAGCAACAATGTCCACAATAGCCAAAGTATGGAAAGAACCTAGATGTCCATCAACAGATGAATGGATAAAGAAGATGTGGTATATATATATACAATGTAATCCTATGAAGCCATCAAAAGAAATGAAATCTTGCCATTTGCGACAACGTGGATAGAACTAGAGGGTATTATGCTTAGTGAAATAAGTCAATCAGAGAAAGACAACTATCATATGATCTCCCTGATATGAGGAAGTGGAGATGCAACGTGGGGGGTTTGGGGGGTAGGAAAAGAATAAATGAAACAAGATGGGATCGGGAGAGAGACAAACCATAAGAGACTCTTACTGTCACAAAACAAATTGAGGGTGATGGCGGGGGTGGGGGGGCAGTGGTGGGGTAGGCATGTGATAGGGTGAGTGCTGTGAAGTGTGTAAACCTGGCGATTCGCAGACCTGTATCCCTGGGGCTAATAATACATTATATGTTTATTTAAAAATTTAAAAATTAAAAAGAAAAAGGTATTCAGAGGAGAAAGCCTGGCAGAATAGAGTTAGGGATAAGGAAGTGAAGGTCTTACAGACTTTTTTTTTAATAGAAAAAATAGACTCCAATTTTTTTACTTTAGAAAACTCTATTTCGTCTTTTTTTTTTTCAATTTATTTATCTATCTATCTATTTATTTATTTATTTTCAGCATAACAGTATTCATTGTTTTTGCACCACACCCCGTGCTCCATGCTACACGTGCCCTCCTTAATACCCACCACCTGGCTTCCCTAACCTCCCACCCCCCGCCCCTTCAAAACCCCTCAGGTTGTTTTTCAGAGTCCATAGTCTCTCATGGTTCACTATTTCATCTTTTTATTTGTTTTTAATTTTCTTTATTGAAATCCCAGACAGTTAACATACAGTGTAATACTAGTTTTATTTGTACAATTTAGTGATTCAACACTTCCATAACAGTACCGCGTGCTTATCACAGCAAATACATCCCTTAATTCCCATCACCTATTTCACCCATCCCCCACCCACTTCCCCTCTGGTAACCATCAGTTTGTTCTCTATAGTTAAAAGTCTTAAAGACTTTCAAAAGACTTATAACCAGTTCTGTTTCCATTCCCCAGGTACACATTTCAGACCCACCACACATGCACACACGCGCACAAACACACACTTTCAGGGGTTCCTGGGACCTTTCTGAGTCTTTCTGTATAGATAATAGACTTGGTTCTTATTGATTTCCCTCCAACCCTCTCACCCTCCCCAGCTGTATTCCCCCCTCCTTGTCCCCAGGCCTCAGTTTTCAGTCTTTTATTTTCTGCCAAGTTGCTTACTTTGCAGCTTTTATCTTCAACATTTGGAGGAAGGAATAATTGTACATGGGGAGGACTGGGGCTGGTTTCTTATTGGTCTCTATATATAAGAAGTGGTGTCTCCAGGGGACAGATTAAATGCTGCCTTTAAGCAGAGGTTTGTTCTGTCTTGTGTAGAATGGCTACCTGTGAGCCTGAGAATGCCTGGGCTGTCCCCAGCCCACTGTCAGGTAAATTGACCTGGTTCAGCATTGTGAATGGGTGCCCTTGACATCAGCAACTGCCATCTCTGTTTTTGATATCACTAATAATTTCTTTACCTTTCACTTGACTTTATTCCCTTCTTATCAAGATTCTTACCTACTCTGGGGGAAAGAATATGATCAGCTTATTTAAACTAAAGTAGAAAGAATTTTCTAAAGTCTTAGCTCTCCTGCAAATACTTGTGTTATGAAAGAAGATTGACACTACAAAGGGTGTTATTTTGGTTATCTTTAAGTCTGTGAGGGAGGATATGTTTGGGTTGAGAATGGATTGGGTTGAGAAAGATATCCTGGCCCCTTAGAGGTGGAGGAATAAACACGTATGCCAGGCAAATAGATTGTATTAGGTACACCCCCATATTTGTGAATAATTTAAAAAGAAATTCCACATTGCTGCTTTGCATTTTTATTTCTTTCAAATATGTACTTCAATATCATTGTGAAATAGCTTGGACTTAGATACTGTTTTGTTTCACAGAAATTTCTTTTGAACTCAATTTCAAGCTTTGCCCAGCTATGTTGTAGAACAACCTAAAATGACAGTCTAAATTCCTGGGCTTAAAGATATTTTTGGCAGAGGAGTCATTGGGGTTGCAAGTACTGCATTTTAGATATTTTTATATTACACTGGGATGAGTTCTAGAGCTGCAATATATAATAAACAGTTTGAGTAGGATTAGAGGTTACTTCATGATAAGAGACTTTATTTAGCAGGGATAAAAAAAATACTGGAGGTTTTTTTTTCAAGATTGTTAATGTATTTATTTGAGAGAGAGTGAGAGAGAGCAGGATTGGGTAGAGAGGCAGAGGGGGAGGGAGAAGCAGACTCCCCACTGAGCAAGGACCCTCATGCAGAGCTCCAATCCCAGGACCCTAGGATCATGTCCTAAGGCAAAGGCAGACACTTAACCAACTGAGCCACCCAGGTGTCCCTAAACTCAAGTTCTTAATAATTAGTTTGTTTTCAAACTATAAAGTGAGAAAACAAGCCATCTCCCCATATATAAATAAAAGAAAGTGTAAGAAGTAAAACAAAACTGAAAGAGATGGGGAATCTGCTCTTAACAACTTGAGCTTTAGCTAAAAAAAAAAAAAAAAACTTATATTTTTTTCCTGCAGAGTTCCAGAGATTCTTTCACAGTGGTGAGGCAAATTCTGCTTGGCATGTGGTTGCAGAGTAGTTTAATTATTCTAAATTTATAGTTTCTGCTGACTGTTCAATATACTTCCCAAACATTCTGTTACTGTTCTTGACAAATATTAGACTATAGAACTTTTGGAGAGGCTGAGCATGTTGCTAAGATGGACTATAGATTTCTTTTTTCTTTTTATTCTTTTTCTTTTTAAGTTTTCCTGCTTTTATTTTAGCTTGACAGGAACTAGGAATGATTGTGCAGGAAAGCTAAACCTTACCACCAACCTAATTGTACTGTTATTTTAATCTACTGAGGAGCAGGATCCCCAATAGAATAGGATTGTTCAGCCTGAGGGGGGCATTTAGCTATCCTGTGGTATTGGGTGATCCTAGGTAAATTGTGTGCTCTGCGGCCAGTCGCTCAGATTCCTCCCCTTGAATGGTGTGTGTCTGCTGGTAGCAGATCCAAGAGTGCAGTGTGGTGTCATAGCGGTGCTGGTGGAGCAGCCTCGAATGCTAAGGCCTCTGGTCAAAGAGGTTGTTAGGTTGGACTGGAGAAAGAAATTAACACCACATTGATTATAATAATTGTTCTACTTTCTAATTATGTGATCCATTTCATTCTTAGTGCAGGGTAGCATTTCCGGCTTCATATAATTAGAAATAATAACTGATTTTTCTATTTGGAAAAAATACTGTACAGTTTTTCCGATTATCTACATGACAAACTATCCCAAACCTTAGTAGCTTACAGCACTTATTTATTATATTTCATTCTTCTTTGGATAGAGTGAGCACAGTTGGGTAGATTTTACATAGGGTTTCTCATTCTGTTGCAGTCAGATTTGGGTAGGAGCTGCGTCCCCTGAAGGTTCTACTGGGCTAGGCACAGCAGCTAAGATGGCTCACTCATATAGCTGGGACTGCTTACACTCCAGTGAATGTCTTTTTGTGGCCTCTCCATGCAGCATTTGCTTTTCACAGCAGGATAGCTGGATTCTGAGAGAAACCTCCCAGAAGGAGTGTGTATTCCAAGGTGTAGGAGGCTGAAGCTGCCAGACAAATGAAGGGCTGCTTATAGAACTACCTTTAGCTCCCTGGGCTTGTGTTCGATAGGTTAGAGCATTCCCAGGCTGCCCAGATTCAAAAGTGTGAAGAAACAGATTCCATCTCATACTGGAGGAGTGTGAGGGTCACATTTTTGCAGAATAGTATGTGGGAGGAACTGTAGTCATCTTTGGACAGTATAATCTGTTAAAAACTCTTGATTAATAAATGACTGTTTAATTCTTTAAAAGACTGTATTAGTATATTCTGGCATCATTATTGTATATGTGTGCATGTATATGTTACATAAATATTTTGTGTATGTGCATGCATGTGTATATTTGTGCATAGATATACATGTGTACACATACATATATGTACATACATACTTATATTTTGGTATCGATATACATCGTTACACTTGGCTTAAGAAAATACACATAACCACACTTTTAATTAGTGTTCACAAATCTCAAAACCATCCGTCAGTTGAACTACCTATCTCCTGCTGAGATTGTGTTACTACTCTCTCTGAAACTGTTTTACATCTTCTCTGTTCTCAAATCTCCAACACCCCCTCCCACCCTATTCACTCTCAGCTGATGAACTTACTTCTTATTTCCTTGAGAATAAGGCACCCAGAGGAAAAATTTAGTTCTCCTGTCACCAAATATCCCAAATGCCCATGTCGTTATCTGAATTCTTTGTGTTTCCTCTGGGACAATATATAGACTATCCAGCCTAAACAGAGCCTCCCTTTTGACCTGGGACCCATCTCTTCTTGGCTACTAAAGGACTTAACACCTGCATCATCAAATTTTTTCTCTTTACTAAATCATTCCCTTCAGCATAAAAATATCCAGAAATTTTGTCTCATTTAAAAAAAAAAAAACCTCCCCTGATTGCACAGCACTGTTCTACTACCTCATTTCTGTGCTTCCAGTTAGCAAAAATTCTACAGAAGAGCTGCCTGTACTCTATTCCCATTCCCTTCTCTCCCATTACTCTTGAATTAAAAACTGATGGAGAGGAGAAGGGAGTTGAGGGAAATTGGAGGGGGAGATGAACCATGAGAGACTATGGACTCTGAAAAACAACCTGAGGGTTTTGAAGGGGCGAGAGGTGGGAGGTTGGGGGAGCCAGGTGGTAGGTACTATGGAGGGCACGCATTGCATGGAGCACTGGGTGTGGTGCAAAAACTATGAATTCTGTTACGCTGAAAAGAAATAAAAAAAAAACAAAAACAAAAAAAAAGTTGATGATTTAAAATGTGGCTCTGGTGATGCCGTTATTGATGGCAAAGTTGTGTGCTAAAATGTGAATAAAATTATTTTATAAAATAAAAAAAATCTGCCCTTATAGAAGTCAAGGATGGCCTCCACAATGCTAGATGCAGTGGCTAACTCTCAGTAATACATATAAATAAATTAAATTAAATTAAATTAAATAGAGACTTTATTTAACCTCTCAGTGCATTTGACAGTCTTCCTTAAAACCCTATTATATTCAATACACTACTGCTTTTCCTGTTATCTCACTGCTTTTTCCTTTTTAGTTTCCTGTGCTAGATACTCCTCGCTTTCCTGGCCTGTAAATGTTGGAACTCAATGTCAAACCTAGCATGTCCAAATTGAACCTTGTTTCCCTCCTCCAGACATGCTCCCCAGGCCAGGAAAAAAGAGTAATCCTTGTCTCCATTCATACCCCACATCTAATCCATCAGCAGGTCCCAACAGTTCTATGTACAAAACATGTCTTATTTCCAAGTCCTCAAAGTTTTACATTACCATTCTTACCTTTCTCTAATCAACTGTCATCCTGTTGATTGTTGTAATAAATAGCTTTCTGACTGGAACCCCTGCTTTCCTCTTTGCTTTTTCATGGTCTATTTTCACTCAGAGTGATGCTTTCAAACTTTAAGTCCTATCACATCAGTCTTCTGCTCCCTGTCTCCAGTGGCTTCCTGTCTTGCTTGGAATGAAAGCCTAACTCTTTCACGTGGCTTACATAAAGGTCGTGCCTAATCTGGTCCCTGTTGTCTCTCTGACTGAATCACCACCACTCTCCCCCTTGTTCACTTTGCTGCAGGTCCACTGACCTCTCTGTTTTCCATGAACATGCCAAGTTCACTTCCACAGCAGGGCATTTGTTCTTGCTCTTTCTTATGCCTCTAAAATTTCTTTTTTTTTCAAGTTTTCATTTGAATTCAAATTAGTTAACAGTGTAATAAACTCCCCAATTTTCCCAAATGCTGCCCCCTTATTTCATTCAGGTTCCTAATTAAAGTTCTACTTCTAAAGAAGCCTTTTCCTGACCACCCTACCTGAAGCAGTACCTTCCCCCATGCCCCAGTGAATCCACCACTGGCCACCTTCTGACCCCACTCTGCTTTAATTTTCTTTTTGGAACATATCACCACCATCATGTATTTGTCTCTGGTCCATCTCTGCTCTCTAGAATGAAACCACAGAAGTAGGGTCTTTGGATCACAACAAAGTGATAGCACCCATCAGGTGCTCCATAAGCATTTGTAAATCAAGTGAATGAATAAATGCTTATGTGTATATGCAATAGATTACTGTGTATGGTTTGATGGGAAAATAACTTTCTATTTTAAACTTAAATAGGTGGCCTTGTTTTATCAAAAATGCATTTCCTGGAAGCAAAGACCACATTGCCTTTATTGCTTACCTTAAGATCTCAATTTTCCAGATGATATAATTTGCTTAGGCCTTGTTACTTGAACTGGCAAGAATTTGTGAGTTCTGCCCTTCTGCCAGCATTGTGTGCCATCAAGGTACTTGATGCCATCAAGGTAACTTTTCTCCGTATGGTCATCAAGTGAAGAAAGGACCACATGCTATTTGAAATGATGTCATTAGAGTGCATGATTCCTAAGGTCTTCTACTTAAAAATAATTTCTCTGTGAGATGGGTCTTTAAAGGTCTCATGCTCCATTAGATGATTTCTAAGTAGCATGATGTCCTGAATGTTTTAATTATAAGATCACTGCCACCTAAGAATATTAGCTGATTCTGCTAGTTTGTAGTTTGCTTTATTATTAATTTTATATATAGTTACTTTACTTAAGCTTATTTTGGCAAGGGTCTTTTTAGGGGAATTTCCAGATAGAGGCTTTCCTAACCCTATGGTACAGGTTGATCTGACCTCAAAGAGCATTCTTTATAATTAAATTACATCCCAAGACTTTTAATTATCATATAAAATCATGCTTCTCTATAACAGAAACAGAAACCTAACATTTCTAAATCAAGATTGCACTTGTGAAAATAAGACTTTAGTTTTAAAATTTATATTCTTAAGTAAATCTTTTTCCTCAAGCATCTACTGTCATGGCATTTACATTTTTTACCTATAAAGTTTGAAACCCCTGTGATAGCCATAATTAAGTTATTAAGATGTTTCCACTTAACTCTTATAAGGTGACACTTTTTATTAAACTTAAAAGAGTAGAAATCTGTGACACTAGGGACACATATTGTTTACAAAAGCTAATTAAAACTAGATGAGGCCTGTAAACCTGGAGTGAAAGTTATTCCAGAGACTGTGGCTTTTTATTGAAACCTTTGTTCCTTCAAAGTAGAGCAAGGGATTCTCTCTCTGCCCTCCCCAACTTGAGTATCCCTCTTAGAGAAATCAGAGATGTTATATGTAGGAACTTCTGATAGAGGAAACAGCTCTAGGTTCCTATTTAACTTTCTGTTCTGTTTAAGTTTAGTAACTCTGATTTACTGGAAAATGAATTGTCCAGAATGGAGTAGAGATAAATGGTACTTTGCATGATCCAGATCAATTATATTACTCATTATATGTCATTATATAGAGATTTTTACACAGTAGAAACTAAGGACTTTGTTTTAAGATTCTTAAATATGCTCCTCTTTACATTGCCTTTTTTAGAGGTTTAGAGAAATGAACACTTTTCATAGTTTAACTATTTCTCTTTCTTTTTTCATTCTCTTTCCATATCCCTTTTTCATTTCATCCAACACCAAAAATGCCCTTTCAGAAACACAAAGTAGATCTTTTCTACAAGCTACGCCATGTGATGAATGAACTTATTGACCTTCGAAGGCAGCTACTGTCTGGTCACCTTACTCAGGATCAGGTGCGGGAGGTTAAGCGGCATATCACCGTGCGCCTGGACTGGGGTAATGAGTAAGTATGAATATCATTTGGGCATTTCAGTTACATTTATGTTAACTCAGTTCTTACAGAGTTTGTACCTGATCAAAGCTTCTCTTTAGTGATGAAAAGACATTATTATATTCTCCATCAAGCTTTGATCGTTTTTACTGAGTAGTTGTTTCTTTTAGTTTAGCAATGGACATTTACTGGTTCTATACATTGAAACTCTCTCAGTCTTTATTTTCACTTCTGGAAAATTAAATAATTGGACTGCATTATCATCTGAGGTCTCTTCGAGCTCAAAATCCTTGATTCCAGATCTCAGTAATCAGAGTATACTTCTGTTTCATCTTTTTGTATCTTTATTTTTTCATGTGAACTCTATGTCTCTTACATTTTATAGCCATACAACTAATCTGAATAAGCAGATACTACAAATGAGACCTATCTATACCTGTACTTCAAAATATTCCTAACTAATTTGTCCTTCAAAAATAGTCCTGCACTTATGCAGTATGATTCTTTGCTGTTTTCATAGTAGTCTAAGACTTTGGCATAGGAAGCTAGAGCAGATAGTATTCAGATTTTATTTCTTCCTAGATATAAAACTGATATAATTCTCAAGTGATTTTGTTTCATTATCTTAAAATCAAGTTCACTGAACTTTGAAGTGACCAGTTTGCTTCCTATTTAAGATATACATACACCTTAAATATATTTTAGTACAAGTCTTTATCTCCTCCCCTTCTCACGACATCACTGAAATGATAAAAATAAAAAGAATAGCAATAAATAGGATATATGAAATCATTGCTAGAAGCTGGAAAGTATTTAGAGTATTTAGTGATGAAGGAAGTCCAGTATATGTGAAAGAAAATTTAGCTAATGAAAGAGCTGTTCTGTCCTGCAGTTTGCAGAATCATGGAGGATAGGAGTGTGCCTCGATACTTAAAAAGGAGGGGCTGCTTAAAATTATATAAAAGGACTAACCCACTGCCATGAGTAGAAAGACTGGCATCCAGGTATTTGTTTCCCATCCAGATAAACAAATACAAAGACAGACTGTCTGGGGAGAATTGGGCAACAAGAGTGTGCACTGGAACCTTATTGCAAAGCTCTCAATATTGTGCCATTTAAGGATTCCAAAGTATAATGATCAGATCCCTTCTACTTACTGCAAAGAGAAGCTTGCTATTCACCCACTGTATGCAAGAACTCCCCATGTTTCTAGTGTCTTTTAAATTGGAATAGACAATTCAGTATCACCAGGTATTTTTTTAAAAAATCCTTCAACAGAGAAGAGAGACCAGGATAAACAAAAATACTTTACCCCCAGGAAATAACCTGGCTCCTAAAGACACCTAGAGATTAGTAAAAAACTTCTAAAAAAAAAAAAAAAACCCCTCTGTGCATCCTCAAAGAGAATTAAGACCCATTATGTAGAATAATATACGCCAAAAAGGTAATGGAGAATGGGATTTCCAAAATAAAACATTCAAGATGAGACTAGTAAGACAATTTTATGTTATTCTGGGAAAATAAAAGAAAAAGATGGGAAAGGTTGAAAAAAGAACAATACAGAGGTTTAATTGGGGGGGGGTGTCTCATATCAGATATTATAATTTCTGGGAAAAGAACGAAGACAATAAAGAGGAAATTCTAAAGAAATGATAGAAGAGAATTTTCCAGAGCCAAAGAGCCAGGAGTCTTAGTTTGAAAGAGCCCACCAAATACCTAGTATAATGAATAGAGGGAAAAACCCAAAACCCACAGCAAGGCCCTTTAAGATATTTCAGTATTCAGGGATGAAGAAAAGATCCTAAAAGGTTTTCAGGCAGGAAAACAAGTCTTTTTTTTTTTTTTTTAGATTTTATTTATTTACTTGACAGAGAGAGAGAGATCACAAGTAGGCAGAGAAGCAGGCAGAGAGAGAGGAGAAGCAGGCTCCCTGCTGAGCAGAGAGCTTGACACAGGGCTTGATCCCAGGACCTGAGATCATGACCTGAGCTGAAGGCAGAGGCTTAACTTACTGAGCCACCCAGGGACCCTGAAAACAAGTCTTCTTACAAAAGAATAAGAATTACACCAACCTTAAACGTTTTTTCGGTCACAGTGGATGCTAGAATATAGTGAAGTAAAATATTCAAAATTCTGTTGGGAAATGGTTTGCCAGCCAGGATTTTATGAAGAGCCAAACTGTCTAATCAAGTGGAAGGGCGAGCCAAAGCCATTTTAAAGTATTCATGGAAGTGGAAGTTACTTTTGATGGCCTGTTTCTAAAGGGACTTGAGAATGTGTTCTTGCAAAAGTGGAAGAGCAGATTGGGAAAGAAGAAACACAGAATCTTATCAAGTAAATCCAACCCAGAGTAAGATGCTATTCATCTTTAGAAAAGAAAAAAAAAACCAACCCTAAATTAGCTATTTGTGGCCTTTTTGAAGTGACAGCATCCTATCCTTGTTTGTTTCATTAAATTACACCTTTTCTTGACTGTCAGTAGGATTGCTTGGCACACACCATGGACTCCTTGTATAATATAAGGTGACTTCAGGTGTACCATAGATCAGATGGTATTCACTAAATCTAACTCTGGGCAATAAAAATCAGGCAAAATACTGGGTGTTAGCTCACAGCATAGCTACTGATTCTGTCTCCTCAGCCACAAATAGTACCATGTTATAAAATGGTATTATCCCATGTGTTTAATAAATTAATGATAGTAATAATTGCAAGAATAACATTACTATGTGCCAAGCAAATTTTAAACTTGAAATGATGATGGGTGCCTGGGTGGCTCAGTGGGTTAAACTTGAAATGATGTTACTAAGTTGTATGTAAGTCATTATGTTGCAGTTTCACTGCAGTTGTGCATACCAGTAAATGAAGAAGAGAAATATTCAAGAAATATCAATATCTCTTTGTAATAAAACTTGGAGAACAGACCAATCAGATTTTGCAATGAAATCTGAAAACTTAAAGTTGATGGCTTGGAAATGGTTCAAATTATATTTGAAAAAGGCAAAGACCATAGCAAATACCTATCAAGTAAATTGCAGAGTTATCCCACCTTCATTAATAACTTTTTCTCAGGAAAATGTATATGTATGTTGAAGGGAGTATTTATATGTCCATTGTAATAAGTATAAAAATCAGAGATGTAGTTCCATTCTCTTCCCTTCTTTCCCTTCTCCTTCTCCTCTCCCTGTTCCTCCTCTCCCAGCTTCTCTGAATCATTTTCCCTCTTTTCTCTCCTCTAATCCACTTCTCTCCTCTCCTACTCTTCCTCTTCTTTCCATTTTTCCCTCTATTACCAGTGGAAAATATAAAAACTTGAATAAGAACTTTGTACATCTATCATTATTAAAGAAAAAAGACCTATTGTCCCCAGAATTGATAGAACTATTCTCTGGTTCTCACTTGAACTAACCCTTTAAAAAAGTTTCCTTCTTACTTTAAAAGAAGAGATGATATACTGTAGAAATAAAGCCCCTTTGTACATTAGGTTATGTAAAGGACACTTGTTCCATAGGGTAGCCCAGCACTGATAAATGTATCCATTGTTCTGTTTTATGCCCTGTGAGTTCCACTCTTCTTATCTCACCGCACTTCTGTAAGTGCCATAAAACACTGAAGCTTAGCATATGTTGGCATGTGGGAGATGAACAATCAGTGTTTGTGGAATTATTTTTATGTTTTAATTGATGTAAGTAAATATTAATCATATGTTATTTTAAACTTTTATGCCTTTTCAATAACCCCTTACACAGACATGATAGCTCTGCCTTGTCAGAACCTATTTCAGAAGCTATTAATAACAGTTATTAATTATTGAGTACATCTACTTGTGTAACTGTGGCAAGTGCATGACCTAACATATGCATTTTTTTCAAAGATTTATTTAGTAAAGAGAGGGAGGGAGCACATGTACAAGTTGGGGGAGGGGCCAGAAGAGAGAAGCTTCAAGCAGATTCCAAGATTCATGTGGGGGTACCACAACCCATATGATCATGACCTGAGCTGAAGCAAAAAGTCAGATGCTTAATCCATGAGCCACCCAGGTACCCCTAACATATGCATTGTTATAATGAAATGCTATTATGCTTCTCCAAGACAAGAGCTCTGTTTTACCTGATGAGGACACTGAACCTCCAAAGTACTTTTTCCATTGTTGCATAGTGAGTGGCAGAACTGGTTTTTATACCCAGACTGATTCCAAAGTCTGTATACTTTCAGCAGGACCTTACCATCAATCTGATTATTTTTTTTAAGATTTTATTTACCTACCTGACAGACAGAGATCACAAGCAGGCAGAGAAGCAGAGAAAGAGGAGGAAGCAGGCTCCCCACTGAGCAGAGAGCCCGATGCAGGGCTCGATCCCAGGACCCCGGGATCATGACCTGAGCCGAAGGCAGAGGCTTTAACCCACTGAGCCCACCCAGGCACCCCTCTCTGATTATTTTTAAGTGAGTCTTAAAACCAAGCAAATTATTGCCAGTATTTCTAGCCTATGGGTTCTTTGATTTGTTCTATTCTCCTAGTGTGAACACTGTATGTCCCATAGTATATATCTGATTTAACACTGAATTAGAACGTTAATTTTCTAAGGATAGAAAGTAAACTGGTATTATACTCTTTTATTTAGAGTTTAAATTAAATGCAGTGCTCTCCACATCTATACACAACAATTTTTTTTGTTTTCTGAGATTAAGAATTCATAATTAATTAATTAATTAGTTAATAATAAAAAACCTGAAGGCCAGAAGTCAAACAGAATCATGTGCACCAATGTTCATAGCATTATTCACAATATCCAAAAAGGTGGATACAATCCTGGTGTTGATTGAACAGATGAATGAATAAATAAAATATGGTATATACCTACAATGGAATATTATTGAGCCAGACACAAAAGGTGCATTCCACTTATATGAGGGACTTACCATAGGCAAAATCACAGAGACAGAAAGAGAGTAAAGGTTATGGGGGGGGGGGCAGGCAGAAATAGGAGTAATTGTTCAATAGGTACAGAGTTTCTGTTTGAAATAATGAAAATGTTCTGGAAATAATGAAATATTCTGGATACAATTAACACCAATGTATTATACACTCAAAAAATGGTTAAAATGGCTATTAAAAAATAATAAGTTGAGTTTTTTTTAAAGAAGCAATGTGCCCCAGAGCTTGACTCTGAGCACACAGACAGGCTCCCAAAAATAAATAAATAAATAAATAAATAAATAAATAAATAAATCAGTCACCTAAAAAAAAAAAGCAACTTTTGTATTATACATATTTTACCACAATTTTATAAAAGCTAAAAACAAAGAATTAGTGCAGAATTTTAATTATAACTCAAAATCTTTTCGGTACAAACTAGGTTTGCTTCATTTTTAAGTAAATGTCCTCAATTAGACCTTTAATTAAATGTGTACTATTAAATATTTACCATTAGTTGTTTAAAAAAAGAATTATTATTTATTTGACCAAAAAAACCTGAAGAGCCCATAATTAAATTTATATGGCCTGTTTACACATGTGCACATTCATTCCATAAGTAAAAATTTAAAAATTATATCATGTAAAAATCAGCACTTAAAATGTTGTGTTCTTATATTTTTAGAAGCTGAAATATGGGAAGGGCATAAAACAAAGTTGTACTCAAATGAACTAGCCATTATCTCTGTATAAGTCTCCCATTCAAAGAATAAGTCAGTTAATTACATCCTCACCAATGGAGTTTTTTTTTTAATTTTACTTTTCAGTGTTCCAAGATTCATTGTTTATGCACCACACACCCAGTGTTCCATGCAATATGTGCTCTCCTTAATCCCCACCACCAGGCTCACCTAAAACCCCTCCAAAACCCTCAGTTTGTTTCTCAGAGTCCATAGTCTCTCATGGTTCATCTCCCACTCTGATTTCCCCCAACTCACTTTTCCTTTCCTTCTCCTAATGTCCTCCATGTTATTCCTTATGCTCCGCAAGAAAGTGAAACCATATCATAATTGACTCTCTGCTTGACTTATTTCACTCAGCATAATCTCTTCCAGTCCCATCCATGTTGCTACAAAAGTTGGGTATTCTAGAGCAATCTATACTTTTAATGCCATTCCCATCAAAATTCCGCCAGTATTTTTCAAAGACCTGGAGCAAATAATCCTAAAAATTGTATGGAATCAGAAGAGACCCCGAATCACTAAGGAAATGTTGAAAAACAAAAATAAAACTGGTGGCATCTCATTACCTGATTTCAAGCTTTACTACAAAGCTGTGATCACCAAGACAGCATGGTACTGGCATAAAAACAGACACATAGACCAATGGAACAGAGTAGAGAGCCCAGATATGGACCCTCAACTCTATGG
>PISX010030575.1:0-18550 GCA_004024625.1 Mellivora capensis | reverse complement strand
ATATTGTCTCTGTTCGTTTCTGATCTACTATTTTTAGGCTCTCTCTTTGCTTAGAGGACCCCTTTCAATATTTCCTGTAGAGCTGGTTTGGTGTTTGCAAATTCTTTCAGTTTTTGTTTGTCCTGGAAGCTTTTTATCTCTCCTTCTATTTTCAATGATAGCCTAGCTGGATATAGTATTCTCGGCTGCATGTTTTTCTTGTTCAGTGCTTTGAATATATCATGCCAGTTCTTTCTGGCCTGCCAGGTCTCTGTAGACAAGTCTGCTGCCAATCTAATATTTTTACCATTGTATGTTACAGACTTCTTTTCCCGGGCTGCTTTCAGGATTTTCTCTTTGTCGCTAAGATTGTAAATTTTACTATTAGGTGACGAGGTGTGGACCTATTCTTGTTGATTCTGAGGGGGGTTCTCTGCACCTCCTGGATTTTGATGCTTGTTCCCTTTGCCATATTAGGGAAATTCTCTCCAATAATTCTCTCCAGTATACCTTCTGCTCCCCTCTCTCTTTCTTCTTCTTCTGGAATCCCAATTATTCTAATGTTGTTTCGTCTTATGGTGGCACTTATCTCTCGAATTCTCCCCTCATGGTCCAGTAGCTGTTTGTCCCTCTTTTGCTCATCTTCTTTATTCTCTGTCATTTGGTCTTCTATATCACTAATTCTTTCTTCTGCCTCATTTATCCTAGCAGTAGGAGCCTCCATTTTTGATTGCACCTCACTAATAGCTTTTTTTATTTCAACTTGGTTGGATTTTAGTTCTTTTATTTCTCCAGAAAGGGCTTTTATATCTCCAGAGAGGGTTTCTCTAATATCTTCTATGCCTTTTTCAAGCCCGGCTAGAACCTTGAGAATTGTCATTCTGAACTCTAGATCTGACATATTCCCAATGTCTGCATTGATTAGGTCCCTAGCCTTTGGTACTGTCTCTTGTTCTTTTTTTTTTGTGGTGAGTTTTTCCGCCTTGTCATTTTTTCCAGATAAGATTATATGAAGGAGCAAATAAAATACTAAAAGTGTGGCAAAGACCCTAGGAAAATGCCCTTTAAAGAAAAAATTGAATTAACTGCAAGACTAAAGAATCATGGGGAGAAAGCCATGAATTCCACGCTTTGCTTTCTCCTCCTCTGGAGTTCCGCTGCTCTCCTTGTTAAGTGAACTTGGTCTTGGCTGGATTTCTTTTGATCTTCTGGGGTAGGGGCCTGTTGTAGTGATTCTCAAGTGTCTTTGCCCGAGGCAGAGCGGCACCACCCTTACCAGGGGCTGGGCTAAGTAATCTGCTCGGTTTTGCTTTTGGGAGCTTTTGTTCCCTGAGCGCTTTCCGTAGAGTCTGGAGGATGGGAATGATAATGGCGGCCTCCTAGTCTCCAGCCTGGAAGAGCTGAGATTCGGGGCGCTACTCCTCAGAGAAAAGCCCCGGCTACTCCCATCTCCCTTGCCCCTGGCCGCGCTCCGAGCTCACCCAGCCCGTGACTGGTCCAAGGTAACCCCGAGCTGAGAGCTCACTCCTCGGCTCTGTCTCTGTAGCCGGCTTCCCCGCTCTGATACCTGCTAGCTCTGCAACACTCAGACACCCCCGATCCTTCTGTGACCCTGCGGGACCTGGGGCCACGCTGACCCCGTGTGGGCTTCACCCCCGTTTAACCTCTGGAGCGATGTCCCTCCGTGGAGCAGACTTTTAAAAGTCCCGATTTAGTGCTCCGTTGCTCCGCTGCTTGCCGGTAGCCGGCCCCTCCCCCGTGGTCTATCCTCCCGTCGCTTTTGATTCACTTCTCCGGCAGTCCTACCTTCCAGAAAGTGGCCGATTTTCTGTTTCCAGAATTGCTGTTCTTCCTCTCTTTGATCTCCCATTGGATTTGTAGGTGTTCGCAATGGTTTGATAAGCTATCTAGCTGATCTCCTGCTACCTGATTTCGTCTCAGCTGCTACTTCTCTGCCATCTTGACTGCAATCCTCTTTTGTTGATTTTGATGGAAGTTCTCTGTGCCTTCTGGATCCAGATATCTGTTCCCTTCCCCAGAGTAGGAAAGTTTTCATCTATTATCTCTTCCAATATATTTTTCTGCCCCATTTTCTCTCTCTTATTCTACCATGACTCATTTAATATGAATGTTATAATGTTTGATAGAGCCACTGAGTTCCCAAAATCTATTCTCATTTTGTACAATTCTTTTACTCTCTTTTCTTCACCTTGATTACTTTCCTTCACTATGTCTTCTAGGTCACTAATTTGTTCTTCTGCTTCTTTCATCCTAATAATCATTCCATGAAGTGTTTCTTATTTCATTTTTTGTGCCCTTCATTTCCACTATGTTATTCCTTATCTCTGAGTCTCACTCATCCTTTCTACTCTTTGCACAAGTCCAGTGAGTATCTTTATGATTATTGCCTTAAAGTCTCTATCAGGCAAGTTGCTGATATCTTTCACTTAGATCCAGTCCGTGGCCTTGTCTTATTCTTTCATTTGGGACAAATTCCTCTGTCTCCTCATTTTGTCTGTTTCTCTGTGTCTGTTTCTGCGTGTTAAGGAAGTCAGTTGTGTCTTCAGGTCTTGAAAGTAATGACTTTATGATGATGAGCTTCTGGTGTGCCCTGGAGTTCAATATCCCTTTTCATGAGAACCTGGTACTTCAGGAGTGTCCTATGTGTTGCTAATTCCTGCTGTTGTGTCTGAATCATTTTTTCTTTCAGTGCATCATCTTCATTGACTCTCTGCCTGTTGTGGGTTTTTCTTGCTTTTTGTGGTGTTAGTTGGACCCAGGCAGCCCAGCTCTCAGGGAGTGTGCCCTTCGGGAACTTGGTAGCAGGGTCGTGGTTTTAGCAACATGTACACTGGGCTACTAGTCCTATGCCAGATATGCAAAGACTTGTGGTAGATTAGGCTCATGGCCTAGAGTAGGCAGGTGTTTAAGACTGGGCACATCATGTGGTAATGGCCAAGTACATTTGGGTCCTATATGGGATGGTGGCTGGAGACACACAGCCTGGTGCAGCACAATGGCTGGGCACTGTGTAATGGCTGGTTGTGGTACAGGGCAGCAGTATGCATCAGGTTGCTGGGCAGGGTGAGCATGAGGCTTTACCAAAATTTGGTCTGTACCCTTAGCAAAGTTTGCTTTGCGCTCAGGGCCAGGGCTAACAGGCTTGGAGTTGGTGAGAACTCATGGGTGTGACACACTGCTAACTGCTAAGGTTAGTTAGCAAGTGTCTTTGCAGCCCTCCGGGTATTTGTGTTTATTGGCACCTGCCAGCTTCCTCACTTTAGGAGAAGTCCCACAACATGTGCCAAAGTCACTATGAACAGATCAGTCTTCTGTTAGCTCCCTGGGAGCATTGTGTAAACTTCAGTTTTTATGTTGCCCCTTTTTGTGAGCTGCTGTTTGTTTAAGGGCAGCAACCTAACTATCACTCACTCTTCTGGCTGGCACAGTGCTGAGATAAGTGCCTTTTAACATTCTAGGCTCCAATTCACGTTGTTTATACAAACTCAGGAATTCAGTTCCTTTGCTTCTCAGAGTCAAAAATTATGGAGATCAGCTTTCCTCTTATGTGCTCTCTCGTGGGAAGCTCTCTCCAGTTTGCTATTCTCTCCCACATGCTAGCAATCTCCTGCTGCCTTTCTGACCTCCCAAACTTCTAAGATGCAGTTTCTTCTCTGTATTTACTCATGGAGTTTGTCATGGCAGTCTTTCAATCACTCTCCGGTTTATTGAATTGAAAATGGATGATATGTAGTTGTAAACGTGGGACAGAGTGAATTGGGTGTCCTACTCCACCATCATATCAATCTTCCAAGTTTTTATTTTAATTTCACTCTAATTAAAACACAGTGTTACATTTGTTTCAGGTGTACAATACAGTGATTCAACAATTCCATACATTACGTGTTGCTCATCAATGATACTCATTAATCCCCATCAACAATTTCATCCATCCCCCATCCATTTACATTCTAGTAACCACCAGTTTGTTCTTTATAGTTGGGAGTCTGTTTTTTGGTTTTATTCTCTCCTTTTATTCTCTTTGTTCATTTGTTTCTAAAAATCCATATGTGAGAGAAATCATATGGCATTTCTCTTTCTCTGATTGAATTATTTCACTTATTATACTTTATAGCTCCACCTATGTTGCAAATGGAAAGAGTTCACTCTTTTTATGGCTGAATAATATTCCATTTATATATATAAAATCTATTTTATGTATTCATTAATTACTGAATACTTGAGATGATTCCATAATTCGGTTATTATAGATAATGCTGCTATAAATGTCAAGATGTGTTAATATCTTTCAATTAGTGGTTTTGTATTTTTGTGCTAAATATCCAGTAGTGCAATTACTGGATCATATGACAGTTCTGTTTTTAGATTTTTGAGGAAATTACATACTGTTATCCTAGTGGCTTCACCAGTTTGTGCTCCTACTAACAGTGTGCAACAAGTTCCTATTTGTCTACATCCTATTTATTAAACAAGAGTTGATTCTTGTGTTTTTTTTTTTTAATTTTAAACCTTCTGACAGTTGTGAAGTGATATTTCATGGTAGTTTTTATTTGCATTTCCACGATAATGAATGATGTTGTGCATCTTTTCATGTGTCTGTTTGTCATTTGGATGTCTCATTTGGAGAAATGTCTATCCATGTCTCTGCCCATTTTTTTAAAATTTCTTTTCAGCGTAACAGAATTCATTGTTTTTGCACCACACCCAGTGCTCCATGCAATGCATGCCCTCTATAATATCTACCACCTGCCTCCTCCAACCTCCCACCCCCCACCGCTTCAAAACCCTCAGGTTGTTTTGTAGAGTCCATAATCTCTCATGGTTCCTCTCCCCCTCCAATTTCCCTCAACTCCTTGCTCCTCTCCATCTCCTCATGCCTTCCATGTTATTTGTTATGCTCTGCAAATAAGTGAAACCATATGGTAATTGACTCTCTCTGCTTGACTTATTTCACTCAGCGTAATCTCTTCCAGTCCCGTCCATGTTGCTACAAAAGTTGGGTATTCATCCTTTCTGATGGAGGCATAATACTACATAGTGCATATGGAACACATCTTCCTTATCCATTCATCCGTTGAAGGGCATCTTGGTTCTTTCCACAGTTTGGCAACTGTGGCCATTGCTGCTATAAACATTGGGGTAGAGATGGCCCTTCTTTTCACTACATATGTATCTTTGGGGTAAATACCCAGTAGTGCAATTGTCTCTGCCCATTTTTAATTAGACTCTGTTTTTGGGGTGTGTAGTTGTTTATGTTCTTCATATATTTTTCCTTCCAAGATTTTATTTAATTCAAGTTAGTTAACATATAGTGTAGTATTAGTTACAGGAGCAGAATTTAGTGATTCATCACTTACATACAACACCCAGTGCTCATGACAAAATTGACCTCCTTAATGCCCTTCACCCATTTAGCTCATCCCCCCACCCTCCTCCCCTCCAGCAACCCTCAGCTTGCTCTCTATAATTAAGAGTCTGTTTTTTGGGGATGCCTGTGTAGCTCAGTCGGTTAAGTGTCAACCTTTAGCTCCAGTCATGACACAGAGTCCTGGGATTGAGCCCCTCATTCAGCTCCCTGCTCAGCAAGGAGCCTGCTTCTCCTCCACTCTGCTCATGGTCTTTCTTGCTGACTCTGTCTCTGTCTTTCAAAGAAATAAATAATCTTTAAGTCTGTTTTTGGTTTGCTTCCCTCTCTGTTTTTATCTTATTTTTCCTTCCCTTCCCTATATTCGTTTTGTTTCTTAAATTCCACATATGAGTGAAATCATATATTTGTCTTTCTCTGACTAATATATTTCATTTAGCATAATACACTGTAGCTCCATCCACATCATCACAAATGGCAAGATACGATGCCTTTGGATGGCTAAATAATATTCCACTGTGTGTGTGTGCGTGTGTGTGTATCTATGTATGGTGTATGTGTGTGTATCATATACACATACAACACATCTTCTGTATACATACATATATGTATGTGTGTATATGCACACACACACACACACACCCCACATCTTCTTTATCCATTTATCAGTTGATGGACATTTGGGCTCTTTCCATAATTTGGCTGTAGTTGATAGTGCTGCTATAAACATCAGGGTGCATATGCTCCTTTTGATCAGTATTTTTGTAACCTTTGGATAAATACCTAGTAATGTGATTGACGGGTCATAGGGTAGTTCTATTTTTAACTTTTTGAGGAATCTCCATACTGCTTTCCCAAGTAGCTACACTAGTTTGCAGTCTCACCAACAGTGTAAGAGAGTTTCCCTTTATCTGCATTCTTGTCAACATCTGTTATTTCCTGAGCTGTTAATTTTAGCCATTCTGACAGGTGTGAGGTGGTATCTCATGGTGGTTTTGATTTGTATTTCCCTGATGATTGATTTGAGCATTTTTTTCTTTCACATACCTGTTGGCCTACTATATGTCTTCTTTGGAGAAATATCTGTTCACGTCTTCTGTTCATTTCTTAACTGGATTATTCACTTTTTGGGTGTTGCGTTTGGTAAGTTTTTTTTTTTTTTATAGATTTTGGATACTAGATCTTTATCTAATATGTCATGTGGAAATATCTTCTCCTAATCTGTAGGTCACCTTCTAGTTTTGTTGATTGTTTCCTTCACTGTGAAGAAGCATTTTATCTTGATGAAGTCCCAACAGTTTTTTTGTTTTGTTTTGGCTTGTTTTTGTTTTTGTTTTTCTTTTGTTTTTGCTTTTGTTTCCCTTGCCTCTGGAGACATATCTAGTAAGAAGTTGCTATAACCCATGTGAGGATGGACATCCTTGTCTTGTTCCTGAACATAGAGGAAAATCTTTCCGTTTTTTCTCCATTGAGGATATTAGCTGTAGGTCTTTCATGTATGGCCTTTATCATGTTGAGGTATGTTGCTTCTATCCTTACTTTCTTGAGGGTTATTATCAAGAAATGATGCTATGTTTTGTCAAATGCTTTTTCTGCATCTATTGAGAGGACCATATGGTCCTTATTCTTTCTTTTATTAATGTGATGTATCACATTGATTGATTTGCAGATATTAAACCACCCTGGCAGGCCAGGAATAAATACCAATTGGTCATGGTGAATTAAATTTTTAATGTATTCTGGGATTCAATTAGTTAATACCTTGTTGAGAAAATTTCCACCTATTTTCATTAGAGCTATTGGTCTGTAATTCTTCTTTTTAGTGGGGTCTTGTGGGTCTTTGTGTGGGTTTGGAACCAATGTAATGCTGGTCTCATAGAATGAATTTGGAAGTTTTCCCTCCATTTCTATTTTTTGTCACAGTTTCAGAAAAATAGTTATCAATTCTTCTTTAAATGGTTGGTAGAATTCTCCTGGGAATCTATCCAGATCTGGACTCTTGGTTTTTGTGAGATTTTTTTATTACTTATTCCATTTCTTTGCTGGCTATTGGAGTGTTTAAATTTTCTATTTCTTCCTGTTTCAATTTTGAAAATTCATATGTTTCTAGGAATTTCTTCCAGATTGCCCAGTTTCTTGATGGATAATTTTTCATAATATTCTCTAATGATTGTGTTTCTGTGGTGTTGATTGTGATCTCTCATCTTTTGTTCATGATTTTATTTATTTGGGTCCTTTCTCTTCTTGATAAGTTTGACTTGAGGTTTATCAATTTTATAAATTCTTTCAAAGAACTAGCTCTTTGGTTTTATTGATTTGTTCTGTTGATTTTTGTCTTTTTCTCTATCATTTATTCTGCTCTAACCTTTATTATTTCCCTTCTTCTGGTTTAAGTTTTATTTGCTTTTCTTTTACAAGTTCCTTTAAGTGAAAAGTTAGATTGTGTATTTGAGGATTTCTCGTTTTGAGATAGTTGTATTGCAAGATATTTTCACCTTAGTACCACTTTTGCTGTATCCCAAAAGGTTCTGGACAATTGTTTTGTCATTTTCATTTCCTTCCGTGTATTTTCTTTTTTCTTCTTTAATTTCCTGGTTTGCCCATTCATTCTTTAGTAGGATGTACTTTAACTTCCATATGTTTGTGGTTTTCCCAAATTTTATCTTGTGGTTTACTTCAAGCTTCATAGTGTTGTGGTTTGAAAATATGGATGATATGATTTCATTCTTTTTGTATTTGGTGAGGCCTGACTTGTGATCCAGTAAGTGATCCCTTTCAGAAATATTCCATAGGCATTTGAAAACAATGTACATTGTACTGCTTTAGGATGAAATGTTTTGAATATATCTGTTCAGTCCATCTTGTCCAGTATGTCATTCAAAGCCATTTTGTCCTTGTTGATTTTCTGTTTAGTTGATCTGTCCATTGCTGTATATGGTATGTTAAAGTCCCCTATTATTCTTGTATTACTATCAATTAGTTTCTTCATGTTTGTTATTAGTTCATTTATATATTTGTGTACTCCCAAGTTGAAAGCACAAACATTTACATTTGTTAGATTTTCTTATTGGATTCACCCCTTAATTATGTTAGAGTTCCCTTCTTCATCTCTTGTTACAGTCTTTGGTTTAAAATCTAGTTTGTCTGATATAAGTGTGACTACTCCAGCTTTCTTTTGGTGTCCATTAGCATGATACACTGTTCTCCATCCCCTCAATTTCAATCTATAGGTGCCTTTAGCTCTAAAATGAGTTTCTTTGTAGGCAGCATATAGATGGATCTTTTTTTTTAACCCCCTCTGATACCCGATGTCTTTTGATTGAAGCATTTAGCCCATTTACATTTAGAATAATTATTGATAGATATGAAGTTAGTGCCAGTGTGTTTCCTGTAAATTTGGTGTTTATGGTGATGTTCTTTTTTCTTTTTTAGTCTTTGCTACTTTTGTTCTTTCCTTCCCACTCAGAGTCCCCTTTATTATCTCTTGCAGGGCTGGTTTAGTGGTCATGAACTGTTTTAGTTTTTGTTTGTCTGGGAAGCTCTTTATCTTCTATTCTTAATGACAGCCTTGTTAGATAAAGTATTATTGGCTGCATGTTTTTCCCATTCAGCACATTGAATATATCATGCCACTGTCTTCTGGCCTGCCATTTATCTGTGGACAGATCTGCTGTGAACCTGATTTGTCTTCCCTTGTAGGTTAAGGACTTGTTTTCCTTATTGCTTTCAGAATTCTTTCCTTGTCTGTGTATTTTGTGATTTGACTATGATATGTCTTAGTGTTCTCTGGCTTTTGTTGAATTTGATGGGATTTCTCTGTACCTCTTGGATTTTGATGTCTGTTTCCTTCCCAGATTAGGAAAATTTTCAGCTATAATTTGTTCAGCCCTCTGTCCCTCTTTCCTTCTCTTCTTCTGGACTCATATGATACAAATATTATTACACTTTCAGGAGTCACTGAATTCCCTAAGTCTACTTTCATGATGCAATACTTTTCTTTCTCTTTTCTTTTCAGTTTCATCATGCTCCATAATTTTATAATCTATATCACTGATTTGTTCTTCTGATTTGTCCATCCTCATTGCCATTGCATCCAATTCTCCATCTTGGTTACAGGTTTTGTTGTTGTTGTTGTTGTTTATTTGTTTTTTGTTTTTTTAGGGTGTTTTTGTTTGTTTGCTTGTGGGTTTTTTTTTGTTTTAGTTTGTCAAGTTTTTACCTCTTTTATCTCTGAAATAAGGGATTCTCTAGTGTCTTCTATGCTTTTCTCAAGCCCCTTTATTATTCTTATGATTATTGTTTTAAATTCTGGCTCAGGTATTTTAATTATATTTGTTTTTATAAAATCCCTGGCCATGACTTCTTCTTGTTCTCTCTTTTTGGGTGAATTCCACCATCTTGTCATTTTGTCTAGGTCACTGGTTTTCTGTGTTTGTTTGGTGTGTGTGTGTGTGTGTGTGTGTGTGTGTGTGTGTGTGTGTGTTAGGAAAGCCTGCTATATTTCTGCTCCTGACAGTAATGGCTATATTAAGAAGAGATCCTATACTGTCTTGGGCCTGGTGTTTCAGTAAGTATTTCAGCGCAGACCCTGCTATTGTGTTTTGTCTACTCCTACCCTCAGATTAGTCTTCTACAGAATCTCTCCTTGTCTCCAGTTGGAAGTGTTTGGGCTTTGTCCACTGTGTAGCAAGTTTTAATTAGGAGTGCTTTTGTCTGCTTATTAAAAGAAACTAGATTTTCAGGGGGCCTGGGTGGCTCAATCAGTTAAGTATTCAACTCTTGATTTCAGTTCAGATCATGATCTCAATGCCATGTGATCAAACCCTGTGTCTGGCTTCATTTTGGACATGGAACCTGCTTAAGATTCTCTCCCTGTGCTCTGAAACCCCTTTTTCATGCTCTTTGCCTGAAATAAAATAAAAGAAGAAGATCCTATTTCACCTAGAACTGAAGTCTTATAACACTCTGTGACTTGGTGCATGTGAGGGGTTTGTGCTGGTTTTCTGGAGGATGGGCCTGCTGCATTGTTTTTCAGATGTACTTGCCCTTGTGAGGATGCACCTCCAGGGTGCAGAGGGGTGGGTCTTGGTGTAATCAGCTCCAGCCTCCACTGGGGGCTCTGTGTTGCTCACTGAAGTCTGTCATTGTTGATGGGTGGGGTAGGGGGGAAATGGTGTCATGCCTGATATTTTCTTATTCCCAGAGTGGGAAGTTAATAACTGCCAGCCTTCAGAACCCCTCACAGAAGAGTGAACTCCTCTCTTGTGTTCCTGGTCTCTGTCAGATCCCTGCCTTCACCCTATCTGTGTCTGAACTGTCTGCCTCCCAGGTTACACTACACTCTTGTGTTTTATCTCAAGGATATAGCTGGGTTTCAAAACTCCAAATTTTAGGGACCTGGTATGGCACAGGACTACACTGATCCTCTGGGGTAGGGTGTCACCACACTGCGCCTGGTACTGGTTTGTCCCTGAAAAGCAGTTGCACAGCCATGCAGCAGTTTAGATTAGTTTAGTTTATGGTAAAACACAACAAAAAGCTGGCACCAAGGTTTGCTGCCCTCAGCAGGTGTCTCTGTTCCTATGCTAATAAAGAGGGCAGTATATTATTCCCTATCAGCTTTCTTTTTCCCTGTAACAGTTCTGCCACTTTTCCCAAATGCACTACAAGAAGGGGAACAACTTCTTTCCATACAACCCAAGGGATCCTCAGACCACACTTCCCACTCCCAGGCCTCTGTCCTTCCTCACAGGATCACAATTAAGCCCAACAGGCAGGGCCCTGCTGATGGTGTGGACCTCCAAACTTCAGACTTTGAGGTAGTCAGCTCCTCAACTTTTCATTGTGCATGATTTTGGGGAAGAGGGTTTTTGTTTTGTTTTGTTTTGTTTTGTTTTTTACAGAGATCACAAATAGGTAGAGAGGCAGGCAGAGAAAGAGGGGGAAGCAGGCTCCCTGCTGAGCAGAGAGCCCGATGTGGGGCTCAATCCCAGGACCCTGAGATCATGACCTGAGCCGAAGGCAGAGGCTTAACCCACTGAGCCACCCAGGTGCCCCAGGGTGAGGAAGAGTTTTTCTTGTGCAATCCCCTGTGTGCCGCTCTAGCACTCACTCTCTCTCCCTCTATCTCCCTCTCTCCATCTATATCTATCTCTCTCCCTATCTCTCTTTCTCTTTCACCCCTCTGCAATCAGGGGTCCCTTTGCTCCACAGCACCAGCAATTCTTTTCTCGCCCAAATCAAATTTCTGCAGCTCCTACATTACATGATGTGGCTGTTTTTCTCACTCTAGATGTGCAGTTTGTTCTCTCAGTTCTCAAATCAATTTCTTCAGTGTTCAGAATGACTTGATATTCATCTGGCTATGTTGGAGGGATGAGGGAAACATAGGGTCCTTCCACTACTCTGCCATCTTAACTCTATAGGTATACTTTTAAGTCACTTCCAAAATCTTTGGGAACCTGCAACTTTAAAGTTTTTCTAGGTTAAAAGTTAAATTGAGTTAAATTAATTGAATATCTAAGTCTTTTCCAAATGTGATAAAATACCAAAACATTGATTACTAATCATAAGTTTGTCTACTTTTATCTTATTATTACAGAAAAAAACTGAAGATAATTTTGGATCAGTTAATAAATAAGCTTTATTAAAAGATTATACTATAGAAAACACATGTTTCTAAAAATTATATATTCATAAAGTTGCTGATCTAAAAAATTTCTGGTATGACAGTTCACAATTATTATGAGTTTTTACTAGAGATTAAGGCTTTAAAACATTAAACATTCTAACATATGTAATTAAGACTATTGGAAATAATAAGGAAAACAATTCTGTATGCAAATAAAATGAGGTAGTTGTTTTGGTAAAAATGTTATGAAGGATGGGAATACATTTTTGTTAAGAAAAAAATATAATTGTATCCTAAAATAAGACTGGTTGTCTAAAGGGGAAAACCTTAGGACAAAATCTAAATGCAATTTTTCTTTAAAGATTTTATTTATTTGACAGAAAGAGAGAGACCACTGGTAGGCAGAGCAGCAGGCAGAGAGAGAGGGGGAAGCAGTCTCCCCGCTGAGCAGAGAGCATGATGTGGGGCTCAATCCCAGGACCCTGAGACCATGACCTGGGCCCAAGGCAGAGGCTTAACCCACTGAGCCACCCAGGCACCCCTAAAAGCAAATCTTTTAAAGAAGTTGTTAAAAAGAATCTTTAAAACATTCTATGCATGGTCAGGATGAATATTAAAAGGAATGGATACACTGGATGGAGATCAAACTGTTGTTTTCTCTCTGTTAAAAGATAACAAGATTTGCTTATATTGTTGGTCTACTTTAAATATATATAAACAATTTTTTCTCTTTATCTGTCTCAAAACAAAAACAGAAATAGTTTCTATGTTTTACTTTTATCAGGTCTTCAATTACTTAAAAAATTAAATCTTCTCAATATTAAGAAAGATAAGTCTTGCTAATAACTATTTAACCTTCTGTAGACTCTCTTATTATCATCTAAGTTAAATAGATACAGCATTAAATTATATAGCGATCTGTAATCCTACTTAAACATGAGCTTTAAAACATTCTCAGTCTCTGAGAAACAAACTGAGAGTTTTAGAAGGGAGGGGCTTGGGGCAATGGGTATTAAGGAGGGCATATATTGCATGGAGGACTGGGTGATATACACAAATAATGAAACTTGGAGCACTACATTGAAAACTAATGACATACTGTAAGGTGACTAACATAACATAAAATAATAATAATAATAACAAAATAAGGAAGCACAGCTTGGCAATAAAAACTAATATACCTCACAAAAAAAAACCTTCTGGAGATTTTAGCAAACTTTCACAAAATCCAAATTCTAAATGAAGCATTTTTGACAAAATAGATTTATTCATTTGCAATGTTAAAGAGCATGGGAACCATTATCAATGAACTGATGATAAATTTTCTTTGGTTTTATTATATGGGTAAATGCTTTAACAATCCATAAATTCCTGAAATTTTAATATGTTGTTCCATAATGTAATCACTTGTAATTCTTTTTTTTTAATTGTTTATTTGATAGAGAAAGAGAACACACAATTGGGGGGGGGTGGAGAGAGAGGTAAATGCAGACTCCTCACCAAGTAGGGACTCCAAAAAAGGGCTGAATCCGAGGACCCTGAGATCAGGAACTGAGCTGATGTCAGATACTTAAACAACTGAGTCACACAGGCAAACCCCACATAATTCTAATTAGTAAAATATTATATGTCATAAAATAACAAAATTTCCTTGTCAACTACATTGTAATATACTTTGACCAGATCTTTAACCATGGGCATTTTGAGTCTTGTCATTTAGAGCTATTGCTTTGATGGTCTTGTAAAATATGTTTCATTTTTAAAAAGATTCATGGAAAGGACTATTGATGAATACAGGTTTCTAGCATCTTTAGGATCATGAAACTAAACTGAGTAAGAATCTCTAGAACTAATAAAAGAAAAACAATGCATTCAAACAAAGCAAAAGTTAGTAGCATAATACTAAATAAAATTTTTAAAAGGTAATTACAGTTTTATGGCTCTTTTTAAAAATATTACCAGTTCTCTATGTTTGTTCTTCCAAATTATTTTTTGCTCTTATCTATATTTAAAAATCTATTTATAAAGAAATATAACAAATTTATCTTTTTTTTCCCTAACTGATGACTCCAGAATTTAAAAGTTCTCAGTAAGTATCCTTATACTTATGGTGATTAGGATTATTTCAAAATTTCGGTAAGATTCTGTTTTGCCTATAATAAGACACAATTATAGAAACATTTGTCATATTATCAAGGCTTTGAGTAGAATGTCATATCTGAGAGGGACATTTATAGACTCAAATGTGACCAGATAGCTTTAAGGAACTAAAACTGACTTCATGGTGCAAATAAAACCCTTTTTAAATTTTTTATAATTTTTATTATTTTTTTTTATTTTTGGTCTGAAATCATTTTAATTCAAATAGTCATGTTAGGAAAATGCTTTACCTTCACTGGTGCCATGAGAGAGTCCACTTTCTTTCAGAATGGGGTCCCTTTTTTTTAAATTTTCAGTGTAACAGAATTCATAGTTTTTGCAACACATCCAGTGCTCCATGCAAAGCGTGCCCTCCATAATACCCACCACCAGGCTCCCCCAACCTCTGAACCCTCGCCCCTTCAAAACCCTCAGGTTGTTTTTCAGAGTCTATAGTCTCTCATGGTTCATCTTCCCCGCCAGTTTCCCTCAACTCCTTTTTCCTCTCCATCTCCCCATGTCCTCCATGTTATTTGATATGCTCCACAAATAAGTGAAACCATATGATAATTAACTCTCTCTGCATGAATTATTTCACTCAGCATGATCTCTTCCAGTCCCGTCCATGTTGCTACAAAAGTTGGGTATTCATCCTTTCTGATGGAGGCATAATACTCCATAGTGTATATGGACCACATCTTCCTTATCCATTCATCCGTGGAAGGGCATCTTGGTTCTTTCAACAGTTTGGCGACCATGGCCATTGTTGCTATAAACATTGGGGTACAGATGGCCCTTCTTTTCACCACATCTGTATCTTTGGGGTAAATACCCAGTAGCGCAATTGCAGGGTCATAGGGAAGCTCTATTTTTAATTTCTTAAGGAATCTCCACACTGTTCTCCAAAGTGGCTGCACCAACTTGCATTCCCACCAACAGTGTAAGAGGGTTCCGCTTTCTCCACATCCTCTCCAACACACGTTGTTCCTGTCTTCCTAATTTGGGCCATTCTAACTGGTGTGAGGTGGTATCTCAATGTGGTTTTAATTTGCATCTCCCTGATAGCTAGTGATGATGAACATTTTTTCATGTGTCTGATAGCCATTTGTATGTCTTCATTGGAGAAGTGTCTGTTCATGTCTTCTGCCCATTTGTTGATATGATTATCTGTTTTGTGTGTGTTGAGTTTGAGAAGTTCTTTATAGATCCTGGATATCAACCTTTTGTCTGTACTGTCATTTGCAATTATCTTCTCCCATTCCGTGGGCTGCCTCTTTCTTTTGATGACTGTCTTCTTTGCTGTGCAGAAGTTTTTGATCTTGATGAAGTCCCAAAAGTTCATTTTTGCTTTTGTTTCCTTTGCCTTTGGAGACATAACTTGAAAGAAGTTGCTGTGGCTGATATCAAAGAGGTTACTGCCTATGTTCTCCTCTAGGATGCTGATGGATTCCTGTCTCAAAATGAGATCCTTTATCCACTTCAAGTTTATCTTTCTGTATGGTGTAAGAGAATGGTTGAGTTTCATTCTTCTATATATAGCTGTCCAATTTTCCCAGCACCATCTATTGAAGACAGTGTCTTTTGTTCATTGTATATTTTTTCCTGCTTTGTCGAAAATTATTTGACCATAGAGTTGAGGCTCCATATCTGGGCTCTCGACTCTGTTCCATTGGTCTAGGTCTATGTGTCTGTTTTGATGCCAGTACCATGTTGTCTTGGTGATCACAGCTTTGTATTAAAGCTTGAAATCAGGTAACGTGATGTCCCCAGTTTTATTTTTGTTTTTCAACATTTCCTTAGCAATTCGGGGTCTCTTTTGATTCCATACAAATTTTAGGATTATTTGCTCCAGCTCTTTGAAAAATATCGGTGGAATTTTGATCGGAATGGCATTAGAAGAATAGATTGCTCTAGGCAGTATAGACAGTTTAACAATGTGTATTCTTCTGATCCAAGAGCATGGAATGGTCTTCCATCTTTTTGTGTCGTCTTCAATTTCTTTCATGAGTGTTCTGTAGTTCCTCAAGTACAGATCCTTTACGTCTTTGGTTAGGTTTATTCCCAGGTATCTTAATGGTTCTTGGTGCTATAGTGAATGGAATCAATTCTCTAATTTCCCTTTCTGTATTTTCATTGTTAGTGTATAAGAAATCCACTGATTTCTGTACATTGACTTTGTATCCTGCCACGGTACTGAATTGCTGTATGAGTTCTAGAAGTTTGGGGTGGAGTCCTTGTTGGTATCCCATATAAAGTATCATGTCATCTGTGAAGAGAGAGAGTTTGACTTCTTAATTGCCAATTTGGATACCCTTTTTTCCTCTTTGTTGTCTGATTGCTGTTGCTAGGACTTCTAATACTATGTTGAACAAGAGTAGTGAGAGTGGGCAACCTTGTCGTGTTCCTGATACAACGGGAAGGCTGTGAGCTTTTTCCCATTGAGGATGATGTTTGCTGTGGGTCTTTCATAGATAGATTTTATGAAGATCAGGAATGTTCCCTCTATCCCTATACTCTGAAGCGTTTTAATCAGGAACGGATGCTGGAGTTTGTAAAATGCTTTTTCTGCATCAATTGAGAGGACCATGTGGTTCTTCTCTCTTCCCTTATTAATTTGTTCTATCACATTGATTGACTTGCAAATGTTGAACCACCATTGTAAGCCAGGGGTGAATCCCACCTGGTCATGGTGGATGATCTTTTAATATGCTGTTGGATTCTGTTTGCTAGAATCTTGTTCAGAATCATAGCATCCATATTCATCAGTGATATTGGTCTGAAATTCTCCTTTTTGGTGTGGTCTTTGCCTGGTTAGGGGATCAGGGTAATGCTGGCTTCATAAAAAGAGTCTGGAAGTTTTCCCTCTGCTTCATTTTTTTGAAACGCCTTCTGGAGAATAGGCGTTATTTCTTTTTTAAAAGTTTGGTCGAATTCCCCAGGGAATCCGTCAGGTCTGGGCTTTTGTTTTTTGGGAGGTTTTTGATCACTTCTTCAATCTCGTTACTAGAAATCGGGCTATTCAGGTTGTCAATTTCTTCCTGGTTCAATTTTGGGAGTTTATATTTTTCCAGGAAAGCATCCATTTTATCTAGGTTGCTTAACTTATTGGCATATAACTGTTGATAATAGCTTCTGATGATTGTTTCTACTTCCTTGGTGTTAGTTGTGATCTCTCCCTTTTCATTCATAATTTTATTAATTTGAGCTTCTCTCTTTCCTTTTGGATTAGTGCATCCAATGGTTTATCGGTCTTATTGAATCTTTCAAAAAACCAGCTTCTAGTTTCATTGATACTTTCTACTGTATCTCTAGTTTCTACCTCATTCATCTCTGCTCTAATCTTGATGATTTCCCTTCTTGTGTGTGGAGTTTTGTTTAATTGGTTTTTGATTCTCCAGTTCTTTAAGGTGTAGAGACAGCTGGTGTATTCTGGAATTTTCAATTTTTTTGAGGGAGGCTTGGATGGCTATGTATCTTCCCCTTAGGACCACCTTTGCTGTATCCCATAGGTTTTGGTATGAAGTGTCTTCATTCTCATTGGTTTCCATGAATTGTTTAAGTTCTTCTTTGATCTCCTCGTTGATACAAGCACTCTTTTTTTTTGGGGGAGGGGGCTTATTTTTAAATATCAATTCTTTTAAACGTAACAGAATTCATAGTTTTACACCACAACAAGTGCTCCATTCGGTGCGTGCCCTCCATAATACCCACCACCTGGCTCCCCCAACCTCCCACCCTCTGCCCCTTCAGAACACTCAGGTTGTTTTTCAGAGTCCATAGTCTCTCATGGTTCTTCTCCTCCCACCCAATTTCCCTTAACTCCCTTCTCCTCTCCACCTCCCCATGGCCTCCATGTTATTCCTTATGCTCCACAAATAAGTGAAACCATATGATAATTGACTCTCTCTGCTTGACTTATTTCACTCAGCATAATCTCTTCCAGTCCCATCCATGTTGCTACAAAAGTTGAGTATTCATCTTTCGGATGGAGGCATAATACCCCATAGAGTATATGGACCACATCTTCCTTATCCATTCGTCTGTTGAAGGGCATCTTGGATCTTTCCACAGTTTGGCGACCGTGGCCATTGCTGCTATAAACACTGGGGTACAGATGGCCCTTCTTTTCACCACATCTGTATCTTTGGGGTAAATACCCAGCAGCGCAATTGCAGGATCATAGGGAAGCTCTATTTTTAATTTCTTGAGGAATCTTCACACTGTTCTCCAGAGTGGCTGCACCAACTTGCATTCCCACCAACAGTGTAAGAGGGTTCCCCTTTCTCCACATCCTCTCCAACACACGTTGTTTCCTGTCTTGCTAATTTTGGCCATTCTAACTGGTGTGAGGTGGTATCTCAATGTGGGTTTAATTTGAATCTCCCTGATGGCTAGTGATGATGAACATTTTTTCA
>PISX010030574.1:0-18559 GCA_004024625.1 Mellivora capensis | reverse complement strand
TTGACCAATAGAATATGAGGAGATGACTGGGCCACATGCTGAGCCCAGGATTCAAAGAAGGGCCGTTTTCATTTCCTATCTCTTGAAACACTTGCTGTGAGGGAAACAACTATCACATGAGAAGTCCAACTACCCTGGGACCACCACTATGCTGTGATGAAGCCCAAGCTACCATGTGGAGATACCACAGAGAAAGAGAAATCCCCACCCTTCCTTCAGCTGTCCTGCTATTCCAACCTAAGCTCCAGAGACATGTGGGAATAATCCATCTTGACATCTAGTTTTTAAATGCCAGTCCCAAGCATCTGCTGATAACTGCATGAGATCTCAAGTAACAACTAATCAGCTGAGACTAGTCAATCTATAGAACCATAAAAGATAATAAATTGTTAAAGCCATGAATTTTGGGACAATTTGTTATTCAGCAATAAATAACCAAACAGCTTCCAACAAAAGACGACTATTTTTCTTGATTGGTTATTAAAAATGGATACTGAAAAGAATAAAAAAATCATCTCGTGAATTTATTTTTTTCAAACTCCTCACACCAATTTATGACCCCTCCATTTTCCAAATTCTTTTAAAAATGCTTTAAAATATATATGACACCAGGCCTCACCTTTTTATAATTCTTCTGCAATTGTATAGCATTTGTGTATCATATTTTCATATTTCTATAAGCATGTTTACATCTTTTAAATAGTATTATCCTATCTATTATAAAATATGATGTTCATTTTTTAGCAAAGCAAGTATTCCACAAAGAGAAACATATATGCCTGAATATAGAATAGGATTTCACATGGCAGAATATTTTTCTATTAATATTAAGCTTAGATTTTTCATAAAACTGGCATGTTTTAAAATTAAACTTTTATTGTATCCTCCCCCTTTGTTAAGACCACTTATTTCTCAGTTTTTCTAAGCTTAGCAGGAGGCTTAGGGAAAATCCTCAAAAAAAAATTGTCACCTCCTTCCCTTGTTTATATTACAGGCCTTTCTGAGAAAATGTACACCTGCCATTTACCTCCTCCTTCCAATATCCCTGCATGGAAAAATGGAGAGCAACCGATACTCTTTGGGTTGTATTGTGTCTCTAGTTCTAAAACAAAACGGATACTTTAGCTACATTGGTTTAGCCTCAGAGTTTATATCCAGGAAAACAGTCACTTTTCAGGAGATAAGCATTTTCTACACAGTCTTTCTAGAGTCTATTTAAATCTTATAATAAATTACTAGTTTTGCACCTCCATATACCTATATTATAGAGCAGAGCATGCAAAATAGGATCAGATTGCTAAAAGGCAGAGCTTAATCTATGGAAATTATTTCTCTGTGTTCCATGTATTACAGCATTAATTCAATGACATTTCTAAAATGGAACTATGCTTACATAAGCAGATAAATAATTAGAAAGCATATAAATCATTACTTCCTAATGTGACGACAACAAGATTCAAAGCAATTTACAGATAAATATGAGAAATGACTACTTCTTTTTACTGAATTAAATCCAGCAACATTTCTAAGAAGAGAAATGAAGATTCCCATATTCATTGGCAAAGTACATAATCATAAAGGAAGATAAATCTCACTTTTCACCCATTTAAAATATTCTCTGAGTGAGGGGAAAATAGCTATAAAATTAACACTTTTCCTTTAATTAGTAAAATGTCATCTTAAAATGACAAGATAACCCTTTATTTCTACTACAATATGTAGTACTATTGTAGAATAAAGTTATATGTAGAATAAAGTTTAAAAAGACTAGAATGACTTTGTATAAAGTCTGAGTCTCAAACCACTTTTAAAAGGATATAGTGCTGTTAAACTACACTACACATTAAGAACCATTAGGTAAAATGAGATCATTACTGAAACATTTTTAAGGCTCAGAATCAGTCTGTGTCACCGAATATTGTGAAATATAAATCATAACTTACAAAATCAATCACAGGTCCCAGAAGTTGAAGGCGCTTTGAAGGATTATTTATTTTATTGGGACTTTGATTTGGGAAACAAAAAACTAAGTTTTGTGACAGAATTTTTTAACTGTTAGATAAAACACTTCTGTAGAAATACATTATTCCTAATAGTTTACATAATAAGAATCACAGTAACCTATCAAAACTACAGCAAATTTTGATTTTTGTGATGTACTAATTAATTAGTTTCTTCATTGTAAAATGTGTCATGAAGTTCTCTCTCTTAGGAAAGTTCTCTTTCTTAGGAAAGGGCTCTAATGGTGAGCCTGGACGATGGAAATAAACAAGTAAAAATCTGGAGGAAGGGCCATTCTCCTGGAAAATGACAGATGTAGGAAACAAACTTACTTGTTCAGGGCTTCTACGAGAAAATGAATTCTAAGTTGGTATAAAAAGTGAGTAGAAAAATGAATGTTATCTGACTCCTGGAGGGTCTGTAGTATGGCACACCATTCCAGAAGCTGTATCCTCAGTGAGACTATGCTTTTTCTTTAAAAAAAGCCCTAACCTCTATAACAATAACTTGGGGGATTAGGAAGGGAGCCAGTCTCTGGCAGGGCTGTTCCACAGAAGCTTCTCTTGGTAGCTTGCCAAGAAAGAATTTCATTGCCCTACTGGGATAAGACCATATGTTCCCAATTTTAAGGTTTTCTTCCATAATTTATTCTAGGCATTCTTTGAGACAAACTCGATCCTAATCATCAGAGATGATAACTGGCACATTTGCCGCTGACCACAATTACTTAAAGGTGAAGTAAAGAACGGCAGAAGGAAAGAAAAGTATTGCAAGAGATTTTGTGGATGCAGCAGGGAAAAATGAAAGGTAATATAGTTTGAACAATTAACTCATTCTATGCACTACTGTACTTTTCACATTAAGCTGTCAACATCACTGTTCTTTTCTGCTATCTGGAAATCATATCTTAGGTAATTAAATCCAGACTTAGTCTGTCTTGAATAAGGTCTTTTGTAATTTTGAGTATTTCTCACTGCCTCTACTCCCCTTCCACCTCACCAAAAAGGACCCACACAAATTATGGCTGTGACACAATAAATATAAGATGCTGTAATAAAACAACTCATGATAGCTAAACTCATATCTGCTTAGAGAATGAAGTCAAATGACTACATTTACAAAATACAATATATCATGCCAACAAGAATTAGTGCCATAATTTACACCAGATTTGGAGAGGTTGGAGTATCTGGAATAAATTGGCTTCAGGCAAGAATTTTATGTTGTATATCCCATTGCAAAGGAAATATAAAGTTCAATCAACAAAGGAAACCCCAAATAATTCAATATAGAACCGACATATAACACTTGAAGTAGAAACTATTATGTTTGATTCAACAAATTGCCAATTGACATAAATGTTATACTTGACTTTCGTGAATACTGGAAGAAATACACATGCAAAAGAACCATCAACTGCATGGAACAAGGCCATATTTTGTTCATTCCTGTATTTTCCCCCCTCTGGTTCTACTTGGTCTCTTTTAGTGAGACCAATTAGTGATTAATGTGTATGTTTGTTTTTTTTTTTCAATTTTGCATTCAAAATAGGATTAAGAATTTTCAATAGTTTGAAGATACATCCCCTTAGGACAATGACCCATTCTAAATTCCAACTAGCAATGGATTGCTACACAATTATTCACACTGACTATCCACAACTTAATAAAAATAGGAAATCTAAAATTCAAACAGAAACATGAGTTACAGGGTGCCTGGGTGGCTCAGTGGGTTGGGCCCCTGCCCTTGACTCGGGTCATGGTCTTGGGGTCCTGGGATCGGGTCCTGCATCAGGCTTTCTGCTCAGCAGGGAACCTGCTTCCCTCTCTCTCTCTCTCTGCCTGCTTCTCTGCCTGCTTATGATCTCTCTCTGTCAAAATAAATAAATAAAATCTTTGAAGAAAAAAAATGAGTTACAAAGAACTCCATTTTTTCTAGATGGTATAATGTTTTATATAGTTTTGTGATTAACTCAATATACACCACATCATTAAAAAGCATTTACTAACTATTGGGCTGGCTCAATTGGAAATCAGGATGTAGCTGATCTTTTAGTGCCCTCATCACTTGCCATATATTCCTTGGTAGTGGTAGTTTTTCTTATCAATTTCAGGTATGTAGACCCCTCATACTCTCTAAACTTATGTCCATCAAAATTTGTTCATTTAAAAAGGGAGCTGATAAAATACACTCATTTTAATGCCCAGCAATATTTGTTATAATTAATTTCCAGAAACATCTGCCCTTTAAATAGAGAGCAAGAAACTCTAAGCTAATATAAAGTGTTTTTAAAATTTTAAGATTTTAGCCATCAGTATTTCAGTAGGAAATATATTTGGGAGAGCAAAGAGACCTCCTAACCTAACTTGGCATAGTCATAATGTTAAGTATGATTATTTATATATATATATATGTATATATATATATATACACATATGTATGTGTATATATATATATATATACATCTGCCATATATATATATATATACGTATATATATTTATGTATATATATATATATCTGAAAGCACAATGGACAAGAGCTTAAGTAAGCTTGAGTAAATGATTTACTTTCATTGTTCCTCAGTTTCTTTATCTTTGAAATATATGTAATACAAATACCTACAACAGGTTGTTGTGAAAATTAATACAGACATTAATATATAAAGCACAACACAGTGCCTGCAGAACACAAAGTGTTCAACAAATCATGGTTATTATTACAATTTTATCCACATATTAAAAAATCCAGAAAGCCATTGAATTGTCATATCAAGAGATAGTAAAGTGTTAGTGGAAAGCCAGGTCAAAGGGAAGGTTATTGCAACATGACACAGAGTAAAATGAAACTATACTTCTGACTGACCCAAAGTCCCAGGGCCTATTCTTAATGGTAGCATGGTCCAGAGGTAAAGAACTACACCTTAGTGTATGTAGCCTTACCACTACACAAAGATGTGCTGAAAAACAGTAAAGGCAAGAAAAAGCCACTTAGTAGAGAGACACACCTGTGGAATAAAAGCCAAAGGAGTCTTAGATCACAAAGTATCCTATAAGCCACCCAATATTATCTAATGATATGCTACAGTGTGGAGGTATGTAGAGGCATATATTTTTGCTAAGTATTTCCCAAATTTCTTCAGAGCCTTAATTCATTTTTTCCAGGTCTTGTACATGCCCATTGCTTCTCTATGAGTTTGTTTACCATCTGTTCCAGTGAACAATGTTGTTTGTCCACAGACTACTTACTTTATCTCCTTTGACCTTGGGTAAACCTAAGAAAAACTTCCCTGTATACATAGACAATTCAATTGATTAAAATTGTTGATGGCTCTATTGCACATGTGTGATATTTGCATTGGAAATCTGACTCACACATTATTCCCAAGTTGATTCTGAGCTCTCTTGAACAGAACTTCTCTTCTTATGTGTAAATTTTTCAATAATGATGATTTTAAATCTTTCTAAAAAAGATACCCACATATCTTATTGAGAGACTTTACCTAAAATTAGGTACTGGAGATGAAAAAGAAAAAAAATATGTGACAGTGATGTGTGTTTGTGTGTGTGTAAACCATGTTTTCTTTTCACTTGGGAAAAATAATTAAGAACCTTCAAACAGAAACTGCTGCCATTTCTTAAATTTTACCAAACTTTTTCCTTAAAACTAGCCAAATATTTTTTCCAGATTTACTGAAATATAATTGGCATATAACAGTGTAGAAGTTTAAGGTGTACAGTGTGTTGATTTTATGTTTTTATGAATTGCAAAATGATTACCACCATGGTATTAGCTACCACCTCTATCCAGTTTATAATTACTATTTCTTTTTTGTGGTGAGAATGTTTAAAACCTACTCCCTTAGCAACATTCAATTATGTGATACAGTATTATTAGCTCTAACCATCACGATGTACATTAGAACACCAAATTTGTTAATTTTATAAGTGGAAGTTTGTACTCTGAGCAATATCTTCCCTAATAATTACCACTAAACTCTCTGTTTTTCTGTTTTTCCTATTTAGGGTTTACATATAAATGATATCATACAGTACTAAATATTTTAAAAATCAGTTTTAATAACAGACATGAGGAATAAGAAACATTTTGTTTTAAGTGGAGCACAAAGAAAGAAAAATCTCTGACTTCTTAAATATGAAATTTCCCTAGTTTGTGGAAGGTCCCAAATAAAAACAAATGTATAAGATGAAATTTTCATGGTAATGAACATATTATATATAATCAACACAATTTTAAAAAGTAAGTTTTCATGAGTTATATCAGTAATTTTCTGCCTTCAGCTCATGTCATGACCCCAGGACCCTGGGGTTGAGCCCCATGTCAGGCTCCCTTCTTAGCTGGGAGTCTGTTCTCCCTCTCTGTTTGCCCCTCCCCCACCCCCTGCTCATGCACACATGCTCTCTTGCTCTCTCTCTCTCTCTCTCAAATAAATAAATAAATAAAATCTTTTTTAAAAGATAGCCAGTTATAACTTTGTTGCTGCAAAGTTATGAGGGCTCTGATGTGTGGCCCGAAGAGACCAGCACCTCGAAGTCAAAGAATGACAGAACAGGACCTTCCATATCAAGCCAAATCAAAAGTAGAGGTAGTAGTAGTCTAGTATGATTCAAAAGATAAATTATTCAGTTCTTAAGTAGTTCTTAAGTACTGACTAGTGCTGCTACCATCTATCCATTAATTCAACAAATATCTTTTGAGTTACTACAATGTGCCTTGCACATTGGACAAGACGGATATAATCCCTGTCCTCATAGAGCTTACATTCTAGCAGTCAAGATAGATAAAACTAAATAAGTAAATGATGAAGCATATCAAATGTTGACATATACCAAGTAGAAAATAAAACAAAGAACGAAGATATGTACTTCTAGAATGGGACTGTATGGGGGGGTGTGATGCAATTTTGAATAACATAATCAGTTCAATTATCTCTGAAAACTTCATCTTTGAGCAAAGACTTGAAAGAATAGAGAGAACAAAGACTATAGCTATTTGGAGGAAAAGATTCCAGACCAAGGGTATAATAGGCCAGGCACTATGGAGACTGGGAGAAAAGTAGAATATAAGGCTCTTTTCCTTACTATCTAGCTAGGTAGAAGAAAATACATATAACTAAATGTTTTCACAATACCCTGTGCTTACCTCTTAGTGTTTTTCACATTATGTTTTAACTATACAGTTACTTTTCTATATTCCCACACTAGACTGTAAGCATCTTGAGGCAGGAGTCTTGGTTTATCCTTTTTTTTTTTCCTTTGGTCCTCAATGCTAAACGCAGCATCTGACAGAGTAGGCACTTGATCAGCTAAAGAGCATGAATCAATTTAAGAAATAGTACTGAGGAGTATAGGGCCACAGTGTGTTTCTAGCTATAAAATTCCCTAGAAGTTCAGAAAATGAATAATCAAAAGCTGGAATTGTCAGGGTAGGTTTCATGGAGTAAAATACACTTCAGATTAGTGATGGGAATGGGTGTGGATTGAGATGAGAGAACAAATTCTCTCCTACAGCATCACAAAGTTGGGAAACTTATTTTTTTTTAAGATTTATCTATTTATTTGAGAGAGGAAGAGAGAGCACACAAGTAGGTCAAGGGACAGAGGGAGAGGGAAAGAGAGAATCCTTAAGTGGACTCCCTGCTGAGCAAGAAACCCAATGCAAGGCTCAATGCCATGACCCTGAGCAACCCAGGTGCCTCTGGAAAACCTCTTATTTTATAATAGGCTAGAGAGATCTCAGAAGAGTATCCTATTTCTCAGATATAACACTGAAGAATTAGTAAGATTAAATTCATCATAGAAGATGAACTTCAAGCCTGAGGACAAGAATTCCTACAAGTATACCCGACTGGAATCTAGACTTGCTAAATCCCTTTGGCATTAAAGTTATTGGTTAATCACTCCTTCCAGGAGCCTGTATCTCCCTACATCAGGTCTATAAAATCAGTGAGGCTAGAGAAACCTAATGAGAAACTTTAATCAAAACTTTAATTCCAAAATTTAAACTGAAGAATCTTGATTCAATGAATCTAAGAAGCAAACATTCCTCAGTGCACTAAGACATTAAGAAAAAGCTTTGTCAAGTACCTTTCTAGTATTGACATCATTTTATTTGGTTATTATCTGGTCAGGGTGCAGATTTATATTCTGGCCCCTTCTATGCTTGAATATAAAAATTCTTCCTGCCAATTTTGCCGATTTCCATTTACCAGCCATTGATTTTTCTAGTGTGTTTCTAAATGGAGCTTGAAATTAACATGCCTTTTCTATTTATTCACTTTCCTCTATCCTTGGCAGCATCAATAACCAGTCCAAGAAGTGGACTTGATCTGTGGGTAGAGAATGAATGTTGCCATTAGAAATATCCTGTTCTGGCATTCATAGTAGAATAAATCAAAATCAGATTAGTCTGGTGAGGAAAGAAAAACATGTTTCACCCCATTTATCCTGCTCATAATCCTGTGCACATCCTAAATTTCAGAGGAGTTAAAAATTTCAAAACATACTTGAGAGATTTGCCCATGGACATAATAAAGATTGGGAAAGAACTTTGAATTGGAAGTGGAATTGAGGGAATGATATTCATGTCTATATCTGGATCCAGCTAATTTAAGAGTAGTGATGATATTCTTATCATATCAATAAAGTTTTTAAGAATATCTAAAATTAGAGGGGGAAACTACATAAAATAATGGTTTTCAAGCCTCATTACACACACCAGAAGGACTCAGTTGTTAATGCCAAAAGTTTCCTGTTTAGGGATGCCTGGGTGGCTCAATGGGTTAAGCCTCTGCCATCGGCTCAGGTCATGATCTCAGGGTCCTGAGATCAAGCCCTATGTCGGGCTCTGGGCTCAGCAGGGATCCTGCTTCCCTACCATTCTCTGCCTGCCTCTCTCCCTAATTGTGATCTCTCTCTCTGCCAAATAAATAAATAGAATCTTTTAAAAAATTGTTTCTGTTTGTGAAATTTTTTATCCTTTATTCAAAATATTCAGTTTCTCCTTACAAGACTATTATGCACATTTACCCTATTATCTTCTGGCCTAGACATATGACTTGCTTTGACCAAGACAATGTGAGTGGAAGTAATGCACACTGTTTTTCAGGACTTTTAAGAACAGTCAAGTAGTCTAACTAACACCTTGCTTTTTACCCTCTGAAATGAAAATATCAATGTTCCAGATAGGGATTATTCCTTTAGCCTAGATCCTAGAGCAATATGGAGCAGAGCTGCAGTCAACCTGCAGAAAATTCCTAAGGGAGAAATAAATATTTGTTTTTGTAAGCCACTAAGATCTTGGAGTTTATTACTGTATCATAACTTAACTAGAAATGAGTAATATAATTTCTATGAGGGAAAATATTATTTTTAAAGGTAATGAGACCTTATTAAAAGTCATATTATGTATATAAGTGTCTATACACACACATTTTAAAAATTCTTACTTTGAAGTCCCATTTATATTGCTTGACTATCTCTAGTTGCTTGAATGTAAATTCAGCTATTGGTTCTGTGGTATATCTTGCTTGATGTTGAAGTTTTTCTATGTCGTATAATTTTCTTTCAGATTTCTTAAGAAATAATTGATGTACATCATTGTATATGTTTAAGGCGTAAAGCATGATGGTTTGATTTGCATATATTGTGAACTGATTACAATAAGTTCAGCTAACATTTAGATACAATAAAAAACAAAGAAAGAAAGGAAACAATTTTTTTATTTTGATGAGAACTCCTAGGATTTACTCTCTAACCCTACATATCATACAGGAGTGTTAGCTATAGTCATCATACTGTACATTACACCCTAGTACTTGTTTATTTTATAACTGGAAGCTTGTACCTTTTGACCACTTTCCTCCAATTCCTCTTCTCCCTGTCTTCTACATCTAGTAACCACAGTCTGATCTCCTTTTTATGATTTTTTTTGTTTTATTTATTATTTATTATTTTATATTCTACATAAGTGATTTCATACTGTTTGTCTTTCTCTTAGTTATTTCACTTAACAAAATGCCTACAAGATTCATTCATATTTTCACAAATGGTAAAATTTTTCTCATTTTTATGGCTGAATAATATTTTACTGTGTATATTTACCACAAATTCATTATCTATTCATCCATCAGTGAACACTGAGGTTGTTTCCATGTCTTGGTTATTGCAAATAATGCAATATATATTTGCTATATATAGCCAGAATTTGCTATCTCTTTTCTTTTTAATGATGGCCATTCTAACTGGCATGAGATAATATCTCATTGTGGGTTTAATTGGCATTTCCCTGGTGACTGGTGTTATTGAACATCTTTTCATATATCTGTTGCTCTTTTGTGTATCTTCCTTGGAGAAATGTCTAGAAAGGTCCTTCACCCTTTATTTAATTGGGTTGTTTTTTTATTTTTTGCTATTGAGTTGCATGAGTCTTTTATTTATATTTTATATATTAATGCCCTATCAGATATATGGTTTGCAAATATTTTTTCTCATTCTATAGGTTTTCTTTTCACTTTGTCAGTGATTTCTTTGTCAGTGGTTTCTTTTGCTGTGTAGAGGCTGTTAGGTTTGATGTAGTCTCATTTATTTTTTATTTTGTTGTTTGTGCTTTAGGTATGATAACCATAAACTCTTTACCAAGATTCATGTTAAGGATCTTAATTTGTAACTTTTCTTTAAGGAGTTTCATGCATTCCTTCAACACTCAAATCTAAGGCTTTAATCCAGTTTAAGTGAATGGTTATGAGTGGTGCATGATAGGGGTTCAGTTTTACTCTCCTACATGTGAATATTCACTTATCCCAGCCATTAATTAAGACTGTCTTTTCTGCATTGAGCATTTTCACTCCCTTGCCAAATACTAATTAACTGTATGTTTATTTATGGGTCTTGACTCTGTTCTATTTGTCTATTTCTCTGTTTTTATGCCAGTATCATACTGTTTTGAAATATATTTAAAGTATAGGTTGAAATCAGGAAGTGTGATGTCTCCTGCTTTATTTTCCTTTCTCAGGATTTCTTTGGATATTTGGGGTCTTTTGGAGTCCCATGTAATTTTTAGGAGTAAATTTTCTACCTCTGTAAAAAATGCTGTTGGAATCCTGATAGCAATTGCATTGAATCTATAGATGCCTTTTGGTGGTATTGCCATTTTAACAATATTAATTTTTTCTAATCCATGAACACAGGATACCTCTCCATTTATTTGTATCTTCAATTTCTTTCACTAGTGTCTTGCAGGTTTCAGTGTAGAGATGTTTCACTTCTTTAGTCAATTTATTCATAAGCATTTTATTTTTTATGCTATTGGATAGATTTCTTTTTCAGAAAATTCATTGTTACTGTATAGACATGGTACTGATTTTTATATGTTAGCTTTGCATCCTGAAAATTTACTGAATTTATTGAGGAGATTTAACATTTTTTTTTTGGTTGCCATCTTTAGGATTTTTCTGTATATGTTATCTACAAACAGAGACAATTTTATTTCTTCCCTTCCAATTCTGTCACCTTTTCTTTCTTTTTCTTGTCTGAACGCTCTAGCTAGGACTTCTAGTATTATGTTGAAAAGGAGTGGTAAGAGTGGGCACTCTTGCCTTGTCCCTGATCTTAGAAGACAAACTTTCAATTTTTCATCATTAATATGTTGTTAGCTGTGGGCTTAGTATATACGTCCTTTATTATATTGAGATATATTCCTTCTACACCTAATTTGTTAAGAGTTTTCATGATGACTGGAAATTTGTCAATTTTTTCTGCATCTACTTGGATGCTTATATGATTCTTTTCTTTCATTGTATTAATGTGATGCATCACATTTATTGATTTGTGTATGCTGAACCATCCTTGCATTCTAGGAATAAATCTCACTTGATCATGATGAATGATCCTTTTAACGTGCTGCTGAATTTGGTTTGCTAGTAATTACTGATAATTTTTGCATCTATATTCTTCAGGGATATTGGCCTGTAGTTTTGCTTTCTAGCAGCATCTTATTGATGTTTTGGTATCAGGATAATGCTGGCCTTATAAAATATGTATAGGAGGGGCGCCTGGGTGGCTCAGTGGGTTAAAGCCTCTGCCTTTGGCTCAGGTCATGATCTCAGGGTCCTGGGATCGAGCCCTGCATCGGGCTCTCTGCTCAGCGGGGAGCCTGCTTCCTCCTCTCTCTCTGCCTGCCTCTCTGCCTACTTGTGATTTCTATCTGTCAAATAAATAAAAAAAAATATGTATAGGAGTATTCCCTCCCCTTCAATTTCTCAGAAGAGTTTGAGAAGAAGTAGTGTTAATTCTTTAAAAGTTTGATAAAATTCACCAGGGAGGGGCGCCTGGGTGGCTCAGTGGGTTAAATCCTCTGCCTTCAGCTCAGGTCATGATCCCAGGGTCCTGGGATCAAGCCCTGAATCAGGCTCTCTGCTCAGCAGGGAGCCTGCTTCCTCTTCTCTCTATTCCTGCTTCTCTGCCTACTTGTGATCTCTGTCTGTTAAATAAATAAATAAAATCTTTTTTAAAAAATTTAAAAAAATTCACCAGGAAGCTTATCTGGTCCTGAAGTTTTCTTTGTTGGGATATTTTTGATTATTGAGTCAACTGCTTACTAGTAATTGGTTCCTTCAGATTTTCTATTTCTTCATTACTCAATCTGGGTAAGTTTTATGTCTCTCTAAGAATTTTTCTATTTATTTTTGGTTGTCTATTTTGTTGGCATATTATAGTTTTTCATAGTAAGCTCTTATGATTCTTTGAATTTCTGTGATAACAGTTGCAATGTCTCCTTTTCATTTATAATTTTGTTGATTTGGACCTTTTTTCTTTTTTTCTTGGTTAGTCTAGTTAAGGGTTTATCAATCCTATCTTTTCAAAGACTCTACTCTTAGTTTGGCTAATCTTTCCTATTTTTTTTGTTATCTATTTTATTTATTTCTGCTCTAATCTTTATTATTTCACTTGTGCCAACTTCAGCCTCCATCCATTTTTCTTTTTCTAGTTTTTTAAGGCATAAAGTTAGGCTGTTTCTTGGGGACCTTTCTTGCTTCTAACTGTATGTGTTTATTGCTATGAAATTCCTTCTTCCCTGCTTTGCTGTATGCTAAAAGTTCTGGTATGTTGTGTTTTCCATTTTTGTTTGGCTCAAAAACTTTTATTTCCTTTTAGTTTCTCTTTGATCCATTGGTTGTTCAAGGGAGTATTGTTTAATTTCCATGGATTCATGAGTTTTATAGTTTTCCTATTGCTGTTTATTTCTAATTTCATGCCATCATGGTCAGAGAAGATACCTGCTATGATTTCAAACTTCTTGAATTAACTAAGGCTAGTTTTGTGGTTTAACATGTAGTCTATCCTAGAAAATGTTCCATGTATGCTTGAAAGAACATGTACTCTGCTAATGTTGGATGGAATGTTCTGTATATGTCAGGTTCATTTGGTCTACAGTGTTGTTCAAATCTACTGTTTCCTTATTGATTCTAGGTCTAGATGATCTATCCATTATTAAGGGTGGGGTATTAAAATCCCCAACCATTACTGTATTAGTGTTTATTTCTCCTTTTAGTTCCATTAGTTTTTGCTTAATATATGTATTTGCTCAATGTTAGACACATAAATATTTATAATTATCAACACATAAACATTTATAATTATTACATCTTGATTTATTGACCTCATTATAATTATATAATGACTTTTTCTATTTTTTTTTACCATTTTTAGTTTAAAAGCTATTTTGTCTGATATAAGCATAGCTATCCCTAATAGCTCTCCTTATTTTTTTTTTTTGGTTCTCATTTGCTTGAATGTCTTTTTCCATTCCTTCACTCTCAGTCCATGTGTCTTTAAAGCTAAAGTGAATATATTGTAGGCAACATATTGTTGGAGCTTGTTTTCTTTATCCATTCAGCCATTTTATGTATTTTAATTGGAGAATTTAATTTGTTTACATTTAAAATAATTATTGGTAGGCAAGGACTTACTATTGCTATTTTGTTTCTAGTTTTCTGGTTGTTTTGTAGTTCCGTTGTTCCTTATTCCTTATCCTGCTGTCTTTTTTGTATTTTGATGTCTTTTGGTATCAGTGTGTTTTGACTTCTTTATCATAATTATATAATTTGAGTTATGTAATTACTACAGCATTTTCTCTTGTGGTTACCATGAGGCTTACATAAAATATGTCAAACTTATAACACCCTACTATAAACTTAAAACAACTTAACTTTTTTTAAAGATTTGATTTATTTGACAGAGAGAGATCACAAGTAGGCAGAGAGGCAGGCAGAGAGAGAGAGGAGGAAGCAGGCTCCCTGCCTAGCAGAGAGCCCAATGCGGGACTCAATCCCAGGACCCTGAGATCACGACCTGAGCTGAAGGCAGAGGCTTAACCCACTGAGCCACCCAGGCGCCCCTAACAACTTAACTTTAATAGAAGTTGTAAACTTTACACTTTGTCTTTTCCTCCCCCTCATGTTTTAGGTTATTGCAGTTACAAATTACATTTTAAAAAATATCATGTAACTAATAGCAGATTATTATAGTTACGGTTGTTTTCACTTTTTCCATTTTTTAAACTTTAGTTTAAAAGTGAATTATTTACCACTATTACCACACAACAGAATCTAACTATGACTATATATTTACTACTAACAGTGAGATTTACATGATTTTTTTAATGTTTTAATGATGTTAATGAGCATTCTTTTATTTCCATTCAAAGAGCTCCCTTTAACATTTCTTCTTGTAAGGCAGGTCTGGTGATTATGAACTCTTCCAGCGTTTGTTTGTTTGGGAAATTCTTTATCCCACCTTTATTTCTGAAGGACAGCTTTACTAGGTCCTGAATTCTTGGGTGACAGTTACTCTCTTTCAATATTTTGAATATGTCATCCCATTCTCTTCTGGCTTGAAAAGTTTCTCTTGAGGAATCCTTCAATAGTCTTCTAGGAGGTGGATTGTACGTAATTTCCCTCTTCTCTGGCTTTACTTAAAGTTCTTTTTTTTCTTTTTTGCCCTTGACTTCTGATAATTTAATTATTATGTATCTTAGTGTAGCACCATTCAGGTTCAACCCATTTGGGGTTGTTTGGCCTTCTGGATCTAGGTGTCCATTTCATTCCCCAGGTTTGGGACATTTCAGCCATTATTGCTTTAAATATACTTTCTGTCCCCTTCTTTTTCTCTTCTCCTGGAATTCTCATAATGCAAATATTGTTTCCTTTCACTGTGTTACCTAATTCCTATAGGCTTTCTTGACTCTTTTGTACTTTTTTCTTTTTGTTTCTCTGACTGGGAAATTTCCAATGATTCCAATGATTCGATGAGGAAATTTCCTCTCCAATTCTTTCTTTGGTCTAATCAAGTCTACTTTTGAAACTCTACTGAATCCTTCAACTCAGTTATTGAATTTTTCAACTCTAGGATTTCTGTTTGGTGTTTCTTTCTTTCTTTCATTTACTCTTTCTTTCTTTTTTCTTACTTTATTTTGATGGTTGCTATTTCCCTGTTGAACTTCTCATGCATCTTTTTTTGTCTTTGACTTCTGACAATTTAATTTTTATACATATAATATATACATGTTATATATCATTTGTTCATGCATCATTTTCCTAATTTCATTTAGTTGTCTAGGTTTTCTTGTCATTCACTAAACTTACTTAACATGATTATTCTGAATTCCTTGTCTGGCAGTTCATAGATTTCTATTTCTTTAAGGTCAGTTATTGTAGTTTTATTAGTTTTGTTTGAGAGTAGCATATTAACCTGTTTGTGTGTGTGTGTCTGTGTGTACGTGTGTGTGAGAGAGAGAGAGAGAGAGAGATCATTGATTCCTTACTCTGTGCATTTGAGCAATCAGATTCTTTCTTCAGACTCAATAGGTTTGCTTTGTCAGAGACAGGTTTTTTTGTTTTGTTTTTTTTTTCTTACCAGTCAGTTTGGGTTTCTTGGTATCTAGTGGTAATGTACTTGGGCATGTGGGGTCTGCTATTATGCTTTATTTTTAGGTGAGACAACTTTTTAGTTTCTGCGAACAGAAATGGGGCATGTGCCCTTGGCTGAGAAGTTGGATAGGGCTGATGGCTTAGTTTCCTACCTAAGTGAGGTGTAGGAAGGGCTCTGCATTTCCCTGTTTTCTGGTCAGGCCTACTAGATGGTAAGCACTGGGTACTCTACTTAGTATTAAATGGAACTATGAATTAGCTTCCATGTCCTGACACAGCAGCAGTGAGACCCAGGGACTGTACAGTTCATTGTTTGGAGACCCAATTCAGGACAGAGTGTGCACTGACTTTCCTGTTCAGGTGAGGCCACCAAATTTGTTTTTCAGATGAGGGAATACACAAGCTATGCTCTCCATTCAAGTGCCACTATATAGAGGGCTGTTGAATAGACTCTGCAGCTTGCAGCCTCCTATATGCTCTGGTTAGGTTCTCTAACTGGAGAGGTTAAAGGCTGTATTCAGCAATAAGTGGATGTACAAATTAGATTCCCTGCCCAGGCACAGCCCAGGCACAATGAGTAAAACTCTTTGTTCATTGTCTTAACTCAAGCTAAACTGCACCTCAAGTTTCCTGACCAAACAGGGCCACTGACTTTGGTCTGGAAACTATCAGCTCTGTCTGTCCACCTCTTGGTTCAAATGTCACCAGGATACACTGCTTCTAGGAGTTGTTTCCAACCCTTCTGGTCAGATGGGGTGGAAAAACAGTCTCCACAGAGTATGGGTCTATGTCTTTGTTCCCTTGCCTAGGCAGGAGGAGAAGAGGCCACTGCATGTTTCTTTAAATTTCACAGACTCCTCAGCTGGGAGAATCTATGAACTAACATCAGCCTTGGCTATGAATTAATACACCTGCCTGTGCATAGCACAAGAATGCTCTGTGCCCAGCACTCACTTTTCTGTGGGGATGATCAGCTCTGCCTGTCTGCTTATTGGCTCAAGTTCCTCTCAGCCACATTGCTTCGAGGAATTGTAACCAGCCCTTCTGGTCAGATGAAGCCAAAAGATACTCTTTACTGTGGGCATGTCTGTGATTCAGCTCCTTGCCTGGGCATGGGCAAAACGAGGTTTAGGGCTGGCAAAATTTGTGTAAGGATTCAAATAGGCAGATTTATACCTCACTGAGCTCCCTAATCAGAGTGAACCACTTACTTGGGTCTGCAGATGAGCAAAGCTGCAGGTTGTGATTACTACTGGGCACTGCATGTGTGAACTCAGTCTCTCAAGAGCTGTGTGCTGGTTGTTGCAAGCCTCTCCCCCTTTCTCCATCACAGTCAGATTCACAGTAGTTGAATACCACATATGCTCCTGCAGTCCCCATGGTATGAGATCAGAGTAGGAATTCCTGTAGTGTGACTCACAATGCTCGGGGAATCTGGTTCTCCAGCCCTCCCCCTGCAGGTTGTCTTTTACCATTGGAGGAACTAAAGGCTCAGGAGAAGCCTGTCTATGTGGTTCCATGCTAGAATGGGTGAGGGCCAATGTGATCAGTGCTACTTCTCACTCTTCTGTCTGGGTTTCTGTGGTGCATTCTCTCAGTGGTGTCTTGTTCTTGAAGAGTTTTTTGTTCTTCTTGTGAGGGGGAGCAAAGTTAAAAACAACCTATATCACCGCTTTAGTGATGTCACTCTATAATTTTTATTTTTGAATCCAACCTCCAAGGAGATATGAACCTTATTTCTGAAGAAGATACAAATAGACCAGGAGTTGTGATGGCATCTTTTGTTATGGTTTCATAGATGCTTCTGCCTGAGTATGAAAAGATTCGCCATTTCGAGTTTTTACATCTCTACAAGTAAAGGACAGGATTCTAGTCTCTCTCATGTTACCTAGAGCTTAGGGTATTTAGTGAATTAATTATCTGCAAGACCCTAGGCCAGCTAGCAGAGATTTTTCAGTAGCCATTCATAAATGACACACTGCTTTTCTGGCTCTGGGAAACATGTAGGAAACCTAATTCTCACTCCTTGCCCTTCAACGAACTTATCATCTTGATAACAGGCCAGAATCAGATTTACCACTTAGCTAATGAATCTTGGTTTCTGGGCCTCACTAGCATTGGCTCCTTCCACGGTCCAAGGAATGACCTCAGAACTGTGCCCAGGTGCTCATGGATTTTGGCAAAATTAAAAAGTAAGATAATTTTTCAGGAGTGATTTCTAAATTGTGTAGGTTTCAGGTCTCAGAAAACTTGAAATTACTTGCGCTCTCAACTTATAAAACATTAGATTCCCACCCCCTAAGGTAAAGCGTGGAATTCTGGTCTTTCCTATTCTATGCAGCTTCACGTATTGCTCACTACTTCAGCTGTGGTTTCCTCATTTGCAACACTTAGACATACCTTTTATATGCTTTCAGGTCTTTCTAAATGTTTAAAAGGTATATTTTTTTTTCTTTATAGGCTTAGAGTTTATTAAAGATGACAAAAAGATTTGTTGGCAATGACTGACCCCATTAAGGAATGAGCAATATGCATATTTTCTACTCTGCCATAATGATGAACAACTATGCATCTATGGATTGGGTTTCTTTTTGGTATTATTATTTTTTTTT
>PISX010030573.1:0-18560 GCA_004024625.1 Mellivora capensis | reverse complement strand
CTAATTTCCCTTTCTGTATTTTCATTGTTAGTGTATAAGAAAGCCACTGATTTCTGTACATTGGCTTTGTATCCTGCCACGTTACTGAATTGCTGTATGAGTTCTAGTAGTTTGGGGGTGGAGTCTTTTGGGTTTTCCATATAAAGTATCATGTCATCTGCGAAGAGAGAGAGTTTGACTTCTTCCTTGCCAATTTGGACACCTTTTATTTCTCTTTGTTGTCTGATTGCTGTTGCTAGGACTTCTAATACTATGTTGAACAAGAGTGGTGAGAGTGGGCATCCTTGTCATGTTCCTGAACTCAACGGGAAGGCTGTGAGCTTCTTCCCATTGAGGATGATGTTTGCTGTGGGTCTTTCATAGATAGATTTTATGAAGTTCAGGAATGTTCCCTCTATCCCTATACTTTGAAGCGTTTTAATCAGGAACGGATGCTGGATTTTGTCAAATGCTTTTTCTGTATCAATTGAGAGGAGCATGTGGTTCTTCTCTCTTCTCTTATTGATTTGTTCTATCACATTGATTGACTTGCGAATGTTGAACCACCCTTGTAAGCCAGGGATGAATCCCACCTGGTCATGGTGGATGATCTTTTTAATGTGCTGTTGGATCCTGTTTGCTAGGATCTTGTTGAGAATCTTAGCATCCATGTTCATCAGTGATATTGGTCTGAAATTCTCCTTTTTGGTGTGGTCTCTGCCTGGTTTGGGGATCAGGGTAATGCTGGCTTCATAAAAAGAGTCTGGCAGTTTTCCTTCTGCTTCAATTTTTTGAAACAGCTTCAGGAGAATAGGTGTTATTTCTTCTTTGAAAGTTTGGTAGAATTCCCCAGGGAATCTGTCAGGTCCTGGACTCTTGTTTTTTGGGAGGTTTTTGATCACTGCTTCAATCTCGTTATTAGATATTGGTCTATTCAGGTTGTCAATTTCTTCCTGGTTCAATTTTGGGAGTTTATATTTTTCCAGGAATGCATCCATTTCATCTAGGTTGCTTAATGTTTTGGCATATAACTGTTGATAATAGCTTCTGATGATTGTTTCTACTTCCTTGGTGTTAGTTGTGATCTCTCCCTTTTCATTCATAATTTTATTAATTTAAGCTTTCTCTCCTTTCGTTTGGATTAGTGTGGCCAATGGTTTATCGATCTTATTGATTCTTTCAAAAAACCAGCTTCTAGTTTCATTGATACGTTCTACTATATCTCTAGTTTCTACCTCATTCATCTCTGCTCTAACCTTGATTACTTCCCTTCTTGTGCGTGGAGTTGGTTTAATTTGTTGTTGATTCTCCAGTTCTTTAAGGTGTAGAGACAGCTGGTGTATTCTGGATTTTTCCATTTTTTTGAAGGAGGCTTGGATGGCTATATATTTCCCCCTTAGGACCGCCTTTGCTGTATCCCATAGTTTTTGGACTGACATGTCTTCATTCTCATTGGTTTCCATGAATTGTTTAAGTTCTTCTTTGATCTCCTGGTTGATCCAAGCATTCTTAAGCAAGGTGGTCTTTAGCTTCCAGGTGTTTGAATTCCTTCCAAACTTTTCCTTGTGGTTGAGCTCCAGTTTCAAAGCACTGTGATCTGAGAATATACAGGGAATAATCTCAATCTTTTGGTATCGGTTGAGTCCTGATTTGTGACCATGTATGTGGTCTATGCTGGCGAAGGTTCCATGTGCACTTGAGAAGAATGAGTATTCTGTTGTTTTAGGGTGGAATGTTCTGTATATATCTATGAGGTCCGTCTGGTGAATGTGTCATTCAATGCTTTTGTTTCTTTATTGATTTTCTGCATGGATGATCTGTCTATTACTGAGAGAGGCATGTTAAGATCTCCTACTATCAATGTATTCATATCAATATGACTCTTTATCTTGATTAATCGTTTTCTTATGTAATTGGCTGCTCCCATATTGGGGGCATAGATATTTACAATTGTTAGATTATCTTGGTGGATAGTCCCTTTAAGAATGATGTAGTGTCCTTCTGTATCTCTGACTACAGTCTTTAGTTTAAAATCTAATTTATCTGATATGAGAATCGCTACCCTGGCCTCCTTTTGAGGCCCATTGGCATGAAAGCTACTTCTCCATCCCTTCACTTTCAATCTGGGTGTATCCTTAGGTTTGAAATGGGTCTCCTGTAGACAACATATGGATGTGTCCTGTCGTTTTATTCAATCTGCAACCCGGTGTCGTTTTATGGGCGCATTTAGGCCATTCACATTGAGAGTGATTATTGATACGTTTTTATTGACATCATGTTACCTTTGAAGTCTTTCTTTCTGTAGATTATCTCTATATTTCTGTACAATGATATTCTTGGGGGTTTTCCTCTTTTATAGAACCCCCCCTTAATATTTCCTGCAATGTCGGCTTGGTGTTTGCAAACTCTTTTAAGCCTTGCCCATCTTGGAAACTCTTTATATCTCCATCCATTTTGAATGTCAGTCTTGCTGGATAAAGTATTCTTGGCTGCATGTTCTTCTCATTTAGTGCCCTGAATATATCTTGCCAGCCCTTTCTGGCTTGCCAGGTTGCTGTGGACAGGTCTGACGTTATTCTGATGGGCTTTCCTCTGTACATAATTAGCTTCTTTGTCCTAGCTGCCTTCAAGAGAGTTTCTCTAGAATTATAATTCCTCATTCTTACTATCAGGTGTCTCGAGGTGTTTCGAGAATCTAAAATCTTGGTGGGGTGGGGACCGTTCTGTCTCTAGTACATGAACGCTGTTTCCATTTGCGATATTTGGAAAATTTTCATGAAGAACGTGTTTGACAATATCTTCTAGACTTCTTTCTTTCTCCTCCCCTTCAGGGATTCCAATAATTCTGATGTTGGAACGCTTCATGGCATCATTTATTTCCCTGATTCTGTTTTCATGGCTTCTAAGCTGTGTGTTCCAGGCTTCCTCCTGATCCTTTCTCTCTGTCTCTTTGTCCTCCAGATCACTAATTCTATCTTCTGTCTCAGTTACCCTAGCTTTTAGAGAATTTAGATTAGATTGGAACTCGTTGAGAGCATTGTGAACATCATCCCTGGTGGCTTTCAGTTCTGCCCTAATAAATTCCGTTTGTTCGTCCATGGCTTTTTCCAACCCAGCTATTGCCTGGATAATTGTTAGCCTGAATTCCCTTTCCAACATAATGTGTATGTCGGTAGCCATTAGCTCTGTTGCAGAGGGCCCATCCTCTGAATTTTTCTTCTGCTGGGCATTCCTTCTCCTAGTCATTTTGGTGAGAGTTGGCTGAATGGTTGTAGCTGGATGTATCGACCTTGGTGCAGTGAAGGTGCACCCTGGAATGCTTCTGAGCAATCAAGAGTCCCCACCCAAATGAAAGAAAAAAAGAAAGAGAGAAAGCAGAAAAAAAAGAGAGAGAGAGAAAGAGAGAGAGAGAGACAGGAAAAAGAAAGAAGGATAAAAGAGAAGGCTCATCCCAAATGGGCCCCAAGGTAAGGTTTGTGAAGTATATAAATAAAAACAGACAAACAAAAAAGACTGATAAAAGTATATGACAAGAGAAGAAAAAAATATGTACATATATATGTAGAAGCAAAACAAAGAAACCAACAGACAAACAAAAAAAAGAACCTCATCAAAAAGAACCCTAAGTATAAGATTTATATACTACCAGGACAAACTCAAATATACAAAAATACTGGTAGGAGAAAGAGATGGGGGAGTGGTTGTAAATTCTCAGTGTGGGTGAGGAAGGTTATTTTGATTCTTCCTGGATGTATCTTGATATCTTTTTGAAAGGACGCAACTTTCCTAAGATAACAGGGGATTAAAAATTGGTTTACCTATAGGGGTAACATTGATTGGGGAAAGGGGATTACCTTGAAGTTTAACTCTATATGAATATTAGCAAATAAAAGTAAAGAAAAGAATGATCTAAACTAAACTAAAGTGAAATTTTTTTTAAAAAATTTAAAAAATAGAAAAGCAAAAGAAAAACACGGGTATATATATCAAAAAGTTCAGGTTAAAAGGTTATTATGGAATTTGATGTACTGGACATCTCACTGTGATGGTAAATAGGCTAAAAAATATCTACATAAAAAATAAAAAAGATTTTAAAAATTTAAAAATGAACCAGAATAGTGGGAACGAATTAAAAATTAAACGTTGTATCTATGAAGTAGTAGTGATTGTTCTCTTCTCGGCCGGTTGGCTTTCTTGGGGAGGGGCTTGCCGCGTGGGTTTTCAGGCAGTGTTTCCTGAATTAAGTCCTCCCACCCCCCTCCAGAGGGTGGGCTCTGAGGAAACCGGGCCTTCAGGCTTTTGTTCTCTGGATGTTTTTAAGTCTGTTCGTTTGTTTTCTCCCCCCTTGGCAGCTCCGGATGGTTCTTGGAGGTTTAGAGGAAAGCAAACTGCACCCAGACCTCCCTCCCAGAGAGAAGCCCCAGTCCATTCCCCTCTGGGTGCTGCAGAGCAGGTTCCCAGCCGCGATCTCTGGGGACACCTGTGTGTCCTGCTTGTACTCAAAACCACAACAGCGGCAGCTGTCTGGGCAGCTCCAGACCGCCAGAAAGGTTCCAAGCAGTGATCTCACACTGAGATTTTCCTGCTGGCCCGAGCTGGGAGCGCTCAGACTTTTCCGGGTCTGAGAGCACCGGGCTGGCGCCACCCCGCGCCTCTCTCAGGGGAGGGTGTGGAGCGCGTCTCAGGCTCTCCTAGCGTGGCGAGGCGCATGTGTGGGGACTGCAAAAAGGCTGTTTCTGCCCCTGGAGGGTCCCAGCCCCTGCCACACGCCAAGCGCCCTTAGGAGGTCTCCTCGAGGCTCAGGGACCAAGACCTGGTTTCTCCGCCGCACTCTCTCTGGCTCAGCGCCAGGTTGGTTGTCCTGCACATCTCCCAGGGGAGGGCGTGGGGCAAGAATCAGACTCTGATAGCACGGCACGGCACTCGCGTGGGGAATGCAAAAAGGCTGTGCTTCTGCTGGCTGGTGAGGCTCCCAGCCTCTCATGGGAGCCAGGCCCCACAAGTTCTCAGGCACACTGGCAGCTCAGGGACCAAGACCTGATTTCTCCGCCACACTCTCTCTGTCTCAGCACCAGGTTGATTGTCCTGGGTCCGGGGACCTAAGCCCCTGTCCCTAACCACCCCGATTCCCACAATGTCCCCCCATGATCCTTTGCTCTTTTTGTGTGCTTTCAACCAGACTCCAAGTTAATGCTGGTCCCCAGTCGCAGGGCACTCTTGTATTGGGGTGTTACTTTCCAATGGGTCGCCTCTGGTGGCTCCCTCCCCCTTTTCTTTATCTTCTATCTATTAGTCCGACGTTCCCACTCTGCTTTACCTGCCCACTGGTGTCCTCTGCCCCCGTAGAGATCCAGACGTGTATAATTCTGATCTCAGGCTGATTTCATGAGTGATCGTAGTTCCTTGGTAGGTAATCAGCTCACTTTAGGGGACAGGTTGAACCGGCGCCTCCTCCTAGTTCCCCGCCATCTTGTCCCCCCTAGCCAAAAGCAATACAATTCTGATGTGATTAGAATATCAGAAAAACTTTCTAGTAAAGAAAATAAACAGCAGAGCTGTCAAAAATGCTCAATAAGAGTGAACTCAGTGACAGAGTACTTTCCTGCCCTGAGTTTTTAGGATTCTGTGACAGTTTTCATGACATAGTTTCTTAACCTGGAGTCTGATCATCCTGTGAAAGTACAGGCAAAATTATGCCCAGATCATACCCTCTCTTCCAATTCTAGATCATTCATGGACTTTCCTCTTATGTGCTATAAGAAAACGAGGAGAAAGAGAGGAGGAGAAACAAAAACAGAGAGACAAATGGGACAGAGAGACAGAAAGGTGTGTGCTTCTAATCTGAAGACACTGTGGCACTGGACTTGAAATTAACAGCCCTGGCCCTGGTTCTGATAGTGCATGTACTGTATATGTGACATTAGCCCAGTTTCTTTCCCCTTTTGGAGTCTATTTTACTATATTACTTCAACTTAAGAGGTTGAATTAGATAGATGCCCAGGACCCTTCAAGTTCCAACTTCCTAGGGGTCCATGTACTAATGGGGCTCTTCACTTACCATTGATTTTATCTTCATTTCCCTAGGTCTTTGGCATTTCCCTCTTTTCAGCCAAGGTTCTGCATCTGGGTGATGCTATATTGGCTTCCAGCTTTTTGTCAGTGCTGCTATCCAGCATAGCATAGAAAAGGTTTTACCAATGGCAAGTTCCACTGACTTTCCCTCTGAGTCTGCAGGATCAGAGACATCTTGTCTCTCCCACATTCTCTAATAGAGGCTGAAACTTGGATCCCATGATGGCATGCTCCACAGCCATATTCTAACTCCCTGTGCTTGATCAATTCATCATTTATCAAAATGTAGTCACTCTTGTCATCAAACATTAGGACAGTAAGAATGCCATTAGAAATCACTTTGTCCATTGTCTTCACCACCACCAAACCATTGTTTTCCAGATACGTGTGAGGATTAGAAAAAGAAAGGACACAGAAAGCCACAAATGGAGTCCACAGATGAGGATTAGAGCATAGGGATTCTGATTTCATGTTTAATGATATTTCTACAGAGCCTCTTTTGTTAATCATATTGCCAGGCATGAAGCCTTATTTTATCTGACCATTCATTCATTCTTCCATTTAAACACAAACAACGAACACTCACTATGTGCCAAACACTGTGCTTGCTGCTGGAAAAAAAGGCTGATGGGAACAAGCTATTTCTGTCCTGAGGTTTACCCTAGCTCTTAATTAAAGGTTGTTTCTTATAGTACTGGTTTGGGCTTAATGCAACAGAACAGGTTATCATCATTGCCATTATCTCCACCTCCAGGCACCCACCCACCTGCACTGACCTAACCGAGATTCAATATGCTTTAAAACAGAGGCAACACATAGCATTAAACACCATTTTATTGATTTGCTTCAAAACATAAGTATTCATTAAGCACCTCCTGATTTTATCTTAATCTTATTCCTAAGAATCTAATGCAGTTTAAAGATAGAATTAATCATCAAATGAGAAAGCTCAGGTTCCTGCTGAGTCATTCTGTGGATGTTGACTATGAGAAGTAATACATTATTAACAACTGGACATCCCTTTCAGTCACAAATGGCCATTTGTGTAGTGCATCTTATTTTCACAGTTGTATATTGGGAAGAGGATTCCAAAGACAGAGTGACACACTAAGGAATGGGTACAAGTAGGAAGGACCAAGTTTAGTAGGATAAGGAAATAGGAAGCCCTTGAAAACTCTCCAGGTTTTGGTGTGTAACAGGTCAAGGCCAGGAATAAATTAATAACAGAAAGGGCAAACGATTTCCTGAGAGTTGGGGGGATTGCAAGTTTAATAATAAAAGTAAAGGTGAGAAGAAGCAGTCAATTGTAATGAGCCTTGTTTAGCATAGTCTTATCTGGCAAGAGAGAAAAGGGAGGGAGGAACAGGTAAGTCAGCAAGGGTTGAATAGAAGAGTTAAATCTATGAATTTAACTTATGTATCTTCAAATAACCTATATGCATTCAAACACTCGAATACCTTATATACGTTCAAATATTCAAAGAATGTGAAGTAAGGGAAAGGTGGAGTTGATGCTGATTCTGCCTATCAATAAGTTTATGACTAAGGTTGAACATGAGGTGAAGACTTGATCCAGATATCATTTCATTTAGTCTCATTCCTGAGATCGCATAGACTTGTGAGAATTTCCAAGCATGATTCCTGTGGTTAAAGGTGAGCATTTAAAAAAAATCAAGGCGAAATTCACATAACATAAAACTAACCACTTTAAAGTGAACAATTCAGTGGCATTATACACTCACACTATTGTGCAATCATCCCTTCTATCTAGTTCCAGAGCATTTTCATCACTCCAAAAGGAGCTCCCATTGCCATTAAGCAGTGACCACCTTCTCCCAGTCCCCAACAGTTACTAATCTGCTTTCCATCTCTATGAATTTGCCCATTCTGAACATTTCTTATAAATGGAAGCATACAATATGCAGCCTTTCGTCTCTAGCTTCTTTCTTCATTTGTTTAACAATGTTTTCTAGGTTAATTCATGTCATGGCATGTAGCAGTACTCATTCCTTTTGTGGATGATATTGTTCCATTTGATGGATACAACAGATTTGTCTACTCATCCATTATTGGACATTTAGGTGATTTCTACCTTTTGGCCTTTGTCAGCAGCGATGCTACAAACATTCATGTACAAGTATTTAAATAGCTGTTTTCAGTTTTTTCAGACATATAACTAATAGTAAAATTGCTAAGTCATTTGGAAACTAGATGTTTAACTTTTTATTAAACCATTCGCAGCAGGGGCCACACACACTTCATATTCCCACCAGCAAATGTATGAGAATTTCAGTATCTCCATTTCTGCCAATACTTGTTCTTATCTGTCTTTGTTATTATAGCCAAGCTCTTGTGTGTGAAGTGGTACTACCTTGTGGTTTTGATTGCATTTCCCTAATGACTAATGATATTGAGCATCTTTATACTTGAGGGACACTTACTGTTAATATCATTTATTATAGTGAATAAGCCATACATTGTCACTTTCAATGCATTCTAATTTTTTAAAATAAAAGCTGGATGTTTTGAGTATAATAATGTAGTAACTCTGAAAATCAGATTTTTCCTGTTAGGCTTTGTTGTTGTTGCTTCCTATGTGTTGTAGTTGCTTATTGGTTTCATTGTTCTTCTAAACTAGTTTTTAAAAGACTTTGTCATGCGTGGTCTTTTAAGTGTCTGTGCCTTTAGCTTGTGGTCAACTGGTGGTTTGGCAGGAATTTCCTTAAATTCCTGGAGTTCATAAAAATAATTTTAAAAATACCTTCTTGGCTTTACAGATTGGTTGTGTTGGAGCACTCTTTAAATGCTTAGCCAATCCATTTATAACCCTACCTTAGCCTTCACTTTCTGCTTGTGCTGAGCCTAAAATCAGCCACTGGTGAAAGGTGAGTGCCTTCTCAAGACTTCTCTAAACATGCATTATGCTCTGGGTATGCATGTGGCTTTTTAGATCCCCCATTATATGCAAAAGCTTTTCAAAGCCCTTATTCCCCCCAGGTAACTCTCCAGAGCTTATCTTCCCAGGCTTTTGATGTGTTTACTATTTATTCAGACTATCTTTTGTCCCAGACACCAATGGCTTGTTCACTCGCCTTACAGTATTTTCAAGGAGCATCCCCTGTTTGCCATTTTTCTGCCCTGAAAGTTAGGCATAACCAAAGGCAAGTGTCTTGCTTCCATTCTTCAGTGAATCCCCAGGCAGACAAAACAGACAAACACAATTCCTTGGGAACAAGTTCCACTCTAGTCCTGGAACCAGGTACTGATGGGGTTGGGAGGTGGGAGTGGAGGGAGATACAGACTGCCATCTTTAAGACTGGCATCACACCAAGAAGCAGAGTGGGGCAAGGCAAATTTAAATGCCACAACAAAGCTCTTCTACTATATTTGTCCCTTTTCTGAATTCAGCATTCAGTTGATTACTACAATCCTTTGATAATATCACAGAGTTCTGACAATTTACTCTGACAGTTTTGCTCAGTTTGTTGGTGTTTCTGTGGAGGCAAAGGCTGTTGGAGCCCCCTTAGACTCCCATGTTTGCTGAGCAAAGATGGATATTTTACAAACAGTATAGCTATGGCCCCTGAACTCAAGCCACAAACTTCACTAGTGCTTGACCCAACACAGTGATCTTTCCAGAGTAATCAGAACACTCTTTAAGAGTAATCAGAACACTCTTATCTACAAGGACAGTATGAAGGGCTGTATCAATGCCCTTGGCCTAAGTTACAATCTGGTTCTCAAGGACTTTGATTGCCTCTTTATTTCACAAAATACCACTTCATTCCACAGGACACTGTCCCATTACATTGATGATATCATGCTGATTAGACCTGATGAACAGGATATTGCAACTACAGTAGGATGCACCATGCCAGAGGGTGGGAAATGAATTCCACAAAAATTTAAAGGCAGTCTTCCTTGGTGGATTTTCTAGGGATCTAGAAGTCTAGGGCATATTGAAACATCCCTTCCAAAAGGAAAGACAGGTCACCACATCAAGCCTCAACTACTATTAAGAAATTGGTACAATGATATATTAATTTAAAAAAGAATATCAAGAAAGAAAGAAAAGAAAAGAAAGAAAGGCACCATGAGTCATGGGCTTCTTTTGATTCTGAGGGCAATGTATACCTTATTTGGGAGTACAACTCCTACCTATTTACTGAGTAATCTAAAGTCTTCCAATTTTTACCAAGGCCCAGAGTAGGAAGAGGGAGCAGGCCCAGGCTGCCATGCAAACTGCTTTGCCACTTCGTCAATATCTCAGCAAATTCAGTGTCATTAAAGTGACTGTGACCAACTGGGATGCTATGTGGAGCATTTTCAGGCTCCTAGAGGTGATGCATTTGCTTATAATTCCTTCTTACTCTCATGGCAAATAGTTAACTGGGGTAGGTACCATTACCTAGATAATTGTGTTTATACTAGCTGATATGCCTCCAACCTTTTTTTTTCTCAGACTGAACCAATGTAAGGTTAGTCTCATTCTGGAAATCCCCCCATTAAAGGACACCTAGGTGGCTCAGTCTGTTGGGTGTCTGCCTTCGGCTCAGGTCATGATCCCAAGGTCCTGGGATCAAGCCCTGCATCAGGCTCCCTGCTCAGCGAGAAGTCTGCTTCTCCCTCTGCCCCTCCCCCTAGTTAATGCTCTCTCTCTCCCTCAAATAAATAAAATATTTTTTGAATCCCCATTAATATTTTCTTTCAAAAGTTAGCAATAAAACTCTGTGTTCAAATAACAAGTTTAAGGAAGTCTAAATGCCAAGAGGAACATTCTGACAAGTTCCCAGTTTTTTTGTGGCATCCTTGGTCTTTATAAAAATATAAAATTAAAAAACAGAAACTGTTCTGTTATGCATCTCAGTCTATTTGCAATAGGGAGAGAAATCAAATAGGATATTAACAGTTTAGAAAAGGAAAATGTTAGGGAGTATTCTGCTGATCATAAATGGGCTCCATACAGGTCTGCCTGAACAGGATGATGGTTGGAAGCCTCCAGCTGTCTATATGCACAGGGGAGAGGTAGTCTTAAGTGGATTTGTGCATACGATATATGTACAGAAAGTGAGATATGTGGGAAAGAGTGTCAGTGTGGTCAGATGTAAGCAGAGGGGCAGAATGGTTAGTGGCTATACTTTAGCCTTGCTCAGGGACTATGTCCACAGGTCCAAGCCCCATAGAATTATGGACTATAGAATCTAGCTACAGGGCCCATTTACAAAGTAAGGGGCAGTACTTTTTCTGTACTTAGGTAACAAAGTATAATAGGGAGAAAGGAAGGGTAAGGGACAATAGACCAAATGTTCAAACTGGACCACCAGTAACATTTGTAACATTTAAAGGTTCAGGGCAAGAGTTTAGTTAGGGCCTTCTTGCCACATATAAAAGTTTAAATCAACCAATAAACTGTTAAACAAAACCTTATCTCCAGTAACATGAAAAATTCACCTTTTTAATGATCTAAAAGACCAGGTTCAATTTTAATATACTGAGTGTATTTTAGTAATATATTTTTCTTATTTAGTTTATCAAGAAAATTTAAAAACACCAATCTGTCAGTCATAAGTATAAATCTGGAATGGTTTATTGTGTGAAGTTCAGAACTATACATCTGGATACCTGGAGGTTTAAGGGCTGCTCTTTGCTGGGCCTGGTGTAGAAGGAAATCACAGGGCAGGGAATTATACAAGAGTATGAATTCCAGAAGGCTGGGGCTATTGGAAGTCAGTTTAGGGTCTGTCTTCCATCCTTAGAGTACTCAAAGTTCTATTCTAGTAATGTTAAAGGAGAGTGCCCCCCAGTCCATGCCCCAATCCCTATAACTCAGCCTACCCCCTCCCTAATCAAGAGAAGCTTCATATGCACTTATGTGGATAATGTAGCCACTTGTTCCCTACATATAACCATCACCTCTTGGTTACCTCTCACTCCTGGCAGTAAAACACGGACAGAAGCACAGACTCATTGAAGAGGAGCACCCATGTCTCTTGGGGGTTGAGACATGGGGCCATTTGGGGAACAAATTCAGGGCCCCAGGTACCTGTAGTACAATTAGAGTTGGGACATGGACTCTGAGTATGCACCAAAAAAAGACTTATCTCAGTAAGAGTTGTATATAAATCTTTTGTCTAATGTCAGTAAGAGTTGTATATAAATCTTTTGTCTAATGTGAACCCCCTAAGGTCCTTAAACCCACATAAGGGCACTTAATATATATATTTTAAAAAACTAAGCTAATATATAGTATATAGAGTGTACAAATGTGTAAAATATGTTTTATGTATATAAATATGTATGTATTTTGTATATATATATATATTATATATGACTATCATATATAATTATAATTTATATTATATTATGCTTATATTATATACAATTTATATTATATAATTAATATAATATATAATATTATACAATTAACAGTCCTGAGTCTGTAAAATAAGGCTGGTCCCCATTGTAGGTGAAATTTGAAATATCCCACATTGCTTTAGACCAGTGGTTCTTAAACTTTAGTGTACTTCAGAAGCAGCTGAAAGACTTTTAAAATCTTGATGGCTAAGAGCCTACCTTCAGAATTTCTGACTCAGCAGGTCTGAAGTAGGGTCTGAGAATTTGTATGTTTAATGAGTTCCCAGGTAATACTGATGCTGCTGGTCCACAGCAACTCAGCAGCACCATTTTGGTCTCCAGCCTACCTAGGTTCTTTCAATAAAATGCAGTAGAGGCTAGACTACCATCCCTGCCATTACACGAATTGTTTATAATTTACATTTTTTAAAAGATTTTTATTTATTTATTTATTTATTTATTTGACAGAGAAAGAGAGAGATCACAAGTAGGCAGAGAGGCAGGCAGAGAGAGAGAGAGAGGAGGAAGCAGGCTCCCTGCTGAGCAGAGAGCCTGATGTGGGGCTCAATCCCAGGACCCTGGGATCATGATCTGAGCTGAAGGCAGAGGCTTAACCCACTGAGCCACCCAGGTGCCCCTATAATTTACATTTTAATTTATTTGAGACCATAATAAAATAATTTTAAATAGTCTTACCAAACAGTTGAAAGAGATTCCTCTCAAAAGACAGTAAGGTGGGCCAAAACAAATAGAAAAGTTACAAAGGTCTGAGTCAGTGTCATTTATGTAACGAAAGAATCTGCAACTTATTTATTTCCAAGAAGCTTTTATTTTTAATGTAAACCAATGCTGTCAAATATATCTGTAAAAGGTAAGAGTAAAGTCAGATGTCAGTTAATATCATTATGGGGTGATTAACTTTAAAATAAAACTAGTGGTTTTGACTATTGGAAACTAGAATATCTGTGAAAAATAAATCCATTTCTTCCTTCTCAATCCATTTTGCTCTATGCCTTCCAACTGGGGGATGGAACAAGAGTCAGTTAACAATTGTATACCACTAACATGTACCAGTAACTTTCTAATATGAGTCAAGTCAACCCAATGTATATCTGTTGTCTCAAGGAGAAAATGAAATGGTTTCTTCTTGTAACTCATACCCTTAATAGCAGGATGCACATGCTTCAATCATTTGATCACACCAACCTCGACTTCATCTTGCCCACCATTATAAATGCTTGTGTTTTTTCTTCCTTTAAAGACCACTCTGTGATTTAAATAAATCTTTATACCTTAGAAGCCTGTGCTCTTTACACAAAGCATACATCCCTTACACTCCCAAACCTCCAGTTTCCATACCTTTAAAATGAGGATGAGGCTGTTAGCAAACATCTGTAGCTGTGAAATTTAGAAAGAGAGACAGAAAGAAAGAGAGAGAGAGGGAAAGAAGGAGAGAGAAAGACAGAGATGGATGAATGGAGGAAATATAAGCTGAGGCTTAATTACCAATTCAGTGATAAAAAATCTTACTAGGTTTTGGGGGACAAGATGGCGGGGAACTAGGAGGAGGCACCGGTTCAACCTGTCCCCTAAAGTGAGCTGATTACCTACCAAGGAACTCTGATCACCCATGAAATCAGCCTGAGATCAGAATTATACACGTCTGGATCTCTACGGGGGCAGAAGACGCTAGTGGGCAGGTCAAGCAGAGTGGGAACATCAGACTAATATCAGAAGATAAAGAAAAGGGGGAGGGAACCACCAGAGGAGACCCATTGGAAAGTAATACCCCAATACGAGAGCGCCCTGCGACTGGGGACCAGCATTAACTTGGAGTCTGGTTGAAAGCACTAAAAAAGAGCAAAGGATCGCTGGGGGAAATTGAGGGAATCGGGCGGTTAGGGACAGGGGCTAAGTCCCCCGACTCAGGACAGCCAACCTGGCGCTGAGCCAGAGAGAGTGCGGCAGAGAAACCAGGTCTTGGTCCCTGAGCCATGAGCGAGAGCTCCTAAGGGCTCTTGGTGTGCGGGAGGGGCTGGGACCCTCGCGCGGCAGAAACAGCCTTTTTGCAGTCCCCACGCTTGTGCTGTGCTGTGCTAGCAGAGCCTGAGACGGGCTCCAACCCTCCCCTGAGAGAGGCACAAGGAAGGGCCAGCCTGGCGCTCTCAGACCCGGAACGTCTGAGTGCTCCCAACCCTGGCCAGCCGGAAAATCTCAGTGTGAGATCGCTGCTTGGAACCTCTCTGGCGGTCTGGAGCTGCACAGACAGCTGCCGCTGTTGTGGTTTTGGGTACAAGCAGGAGTTCCTGTGTCCCCAGGGACCGCGACTGGGAACGTGCTCTGCCAGCGGCCAAGGGGGAACTTATGAGCTCTGCAGCACCCAGAGGGGAACAGACTGAGGCTTCTCTCTGAGAGGGAGGTCTGGGTGCAGTTTGCTTTCCTCTAAACCTCCAAAAACCATCAAGAGCTCCCAAGGGGAGAGAAAACAAATGAACAAACATAAAAACCTCCAGAGAACAAAAGCCTGAAAAACTGGATTCCTCAGAGCCCACCCCTTTGAGGGGGGCAGGAGGACTTAACTCAGGAAACACTGCCTGAAAACCCACGTGGCAGGCCCCTCCCCCAGAAAGCTAACTGGGGGGAAAAAACCGACAAGAGAACAACCACTACTACTTCATAGATACAACTTTTATTTTTAATTTGTTCCCACTATTCTGGTTCATTTTTTAATTCTTTTTTTTTTTAAGATTTTATTTATTTATTTATCAGAGAGAGAGAGCGCGAGCGAGAGAGCGAGCACAGGCAGACAGAGTGGCAGGCAGAGGCAGAGGGAGAAGCAGGCTCCCTGCCGAGCAAGGAGCCCGATGTGGGACTCGATCCCAGGATGCTGGGATCATGACCTGAGCCGAAGGCAGCCGCTCAAGCAACTGAGCCACCCAGGTGTCCCATAATTCTTTTTTTTTTATTTTATTTTTTATATAGACTTTTTTTAGCCTATTTACCATCACAGTGAGATGTCCAGTACATCAAATTCCATAATAACCTTTTAACCTGAACTTGTTGATACATATACCCGTGTTATTCTTTTGCTTTTCTATTTTTAATTTTTTTAAATTTTACTTTAGTTCATTCTTTCCTTCATTTTTATTTTTTAATATTCATATAGAGTTAAACTTCAAGATAATCCCCTTTCCCCAATCAATGCTACCCCTATAGGTAAACCAATTTTTAAGCCCCCATTATCTTAGGAAAGTTGAGTCCTTTAACAAATATATCAAGATACATCCAGGAAGAATCAAAATAACCTTCCTCACCGACACTGAGAATTTATAACCACTCTCCCATCTTTTTCTTCCACCAGTGTTTCTGTGTATTTGTGTTTGTCCTAGTAGTATATAAATCTTATACTTGGGGTTCTTTTAGACGAGGTTCTTTTTTTTGTTTGTTTGTTTTGCTTCTACATATATGTATATATTTTTTTCTTCTCTTGTCATATACTTTTATCAGTCTTTTTGTTTGTCTGTTTTTGCTTGTATACTTCATAAACCTTACCTTGGGGCCCACTTGGGCTGAGCCTACTCTTTTATCTTTCTTTCTTTTTCCTGTCTCTCTCTCTCTCTCTTTTTCTTCTTTCTCTCTTTCTTTTTTTCTTTCGTTTGGGTGGGGACTCTTGATTGCTCAGAAGCTTCCAGGGTTCACCTTGATTGCACCACAGTCAATACATCCAGCTACATCTGTTCAGCCATCTCTCACCAAAATGACTAGGAGGAGGAATGCCCAGCAGAAGAAAAATTCAGAGGATGGGCCTTCTGCAACAGAGCTGATAGCTGCTGACATAGACATTATGTCAGAAAGGGAAGTCAGGCTAACAATTATCCAGGCAATAGCTGGGTTGGAGAAAGCCATGGATGACTAAACAGAATTGATCAGGGCAGAACTGAAAGCCACCAGGGATGATGTTCACAATACTAGGGCAAAACTGAAAGCCACCAGGGATGATGTTCACAATGCTCTCAATGAGTTCCAATCTAATCTAAATTCTCTAAAAGCTAGGGTAACTGAGACAGAATATAGAATTAGTGATCTGGAGGACAAAGAGATAGAGAGAAAGGATCAGGAGGAAGCCTGGAACAAACAACTTAGAAGCCATGAAAACAGAATTAGGAAAATAAATGATGCCATGAATCGTTCCAATGTCAGAATTATTGGAATCCCTGAAGGGGAGGAGAAAGAAAGAAGTCTAGAAGATATAGTGGAACATGTTCTCCATGAAAATTTTCCCAATCTTGCAAATGGAACCAGCGTTCATGTACTAGAGGCAGAACGGTCCCCGCCCCCAAGATTTTAGATTCTTGAAAGTCTTCGAGACACCTGATAGTAAGAATGAGGAATTATAATTCTAGAGAAACTCTCTTGAAGGCAGTTAGGACAAAGAAGCTCCTTACATACAGAGGAAAGCCCAACAGAATAACGTCAGACCTGTCCACAGCAACCTGGCAAGCCAGAAAGGACTGGAAAGATATATTCAGGGCACTAAATGAGAAAAACACGCAGCCAAGAATACTTTATCCAGCAAGACTGACATCCAAAATGGATGGAGAGATAGAGTTTCCAAGACCGGCAAGGCTTAAGAGAGTATGCAACCACCAAGCCGACACTGCAGGAAATATTAAGAGGGGTTCTATAAAAGAGGAAAAATCCTAAGAATATCATTGAACAGAAATATAGAGACAATCTACAGAAAGAAAGACTTCAACAATAACACGATGTCAATAAAAACGTATCTATCAATAATCACTCTCAATGTGAATGGCCTAAATGCACCCATAAAATGACACAGGGTTGCAGATTGGATAAAACGACAGGACGCATCCATATGTTGTCTACAGGAGACCCATTTCAAACCTAAGGATACACCCAGATTGAAAATGAAGGGATGGAGAAGCATCCAGACCCACAGGAAACATCATCCTCAATGGGAAGAAGCTCACAGCCTTCCCGTTGAGATCAGGAACACAAGGATGCCCACTCTCACCAGTCTTGTTCAACATAGTATTAGAAGTCCTAGCAACAGCAGCTCAGACAACAAAGAGATATAAAATGTATCCAAACTGGCAATGAAGAAGTCACACTCTCTCTCTTCGCAGATGAAATGATACTTTATATGGAAAACCCAAAAGACTCCACCCCAAACTACTAGAACTCATACAGCAATTCAGTAACGTGGCAGGATACAGTCAATGTACAGAAATCAGTGGCTTTCTTATACACTAACAATGAAAATACAGAAAGGGAAATTAGAGAATCGATTCCATTTACTATAGCATGAGAAACCATAAGAAACCTGGGGATAAACCTAATCAAAGAGGTAAAGGATCTGTACTCAAGGAACTACAGAACACTCATGAAAGAAATTGAAGAAGACACATAAAGATGGAAGACCATTCCATGCTCTTGGATCGGAAGAATAAACATTGTTAAAATGTCTATACTACCTAGAGCAATCTATACTTTTAATGCCATTCCCATCAAAATTCCACCGGTATTTTTCAAAGAACTGAAGCACATAATCCTAAAATTTGTATGGAATCAGAAGAGACCCTGAATTGCTAAGGAAATGTTGAAAAAGAAACACAAAACTGGCAGCATCACGTTACCTGATTTCAAGCTTTACTACAAAGCTGTGATCACCAAGACAGCATGGTACTGGCATAAAAACAGACACATAGACCAGTGGAACAGAGTAGAGAGCCCAGATATGGTCCCTCGACTCTATGGTCAAATAATCTTCAACAAAGCAGGAAAAAATATACAGTGGAAAAAAGACAGTCTCTTCAATAAATGGTGCTGGGAGAATTGGACAGCTATATGTAGAAGAATGAAACTCGACCATTCTCATACACCATACACAAAGATAAACTTGAATGTCTCAATGTGAGACAAGAATCCATCAGAGTCCTAGAGGAGAACACAGGCAGTAACCTCTTTGATATCAGCCACAGCAACTTCTTTCAAGATATGTCTCCAAAGGCAAAGGAAACAAAAGCAAAAATGAACTTTTGGGACTTCATCAAGATCAAAAGCTTCTGCACAGCAAAGGAAACAGTCAACAAAACAAAGAGGCAACCCACGGAATGGGAGAAGATATTTGCAAA
>PISX010030572.1:0-18436 GCA_004024625.1 Mellivora capensis | reverse complement strand
AAAAAACATCCCTTTACAGAGTGAAGAATCAACATTTAAATCAACATTTTAAAATACTCTATTGACATTCTTCATGTCAAGGTGTTAATTTAGGCCAGATATTCTTTGGTTGTATGTTGGCAAGCACATAAAAACATTGACCAAAACCGGGTTCCTGTTTTTAAATTTTTAAAAGTCGGGAACATTCTTGTTAAAATTCAATAAACTTCATTTTGGTTATTTAAGGGCACTATCTCTAATTAAAGAAAAATCACATACTCTAATTATAGCATTGGAATGGGACCACCAGTATAATAGATTTCAAAATATAATCATTATGCTTTCTTAGGGAAAATAACGGCCAAGTTTGGTCTTGCTTACTAGGGAAGTTTTCCCACAGCAAGTAACCTGGCTGAATTATTGAGATTCTGTTCTCCTCAAATTTCTTTTATTTCTTTAAGGAGATGGACATTTACTGGAAAATAACTGACATTTTTAAGATAACTCCAGCACAGTTTTTTATAAATTATTCACAATGTTGAGGATACCTTGAGAGTATTATAGATGTTGGGATTTAATTTAACACGTGTATATAGAAAAGACCGTAAAGCATGACAGTATAGTAAAAGAAATACAGTTTAAAAAATAGAAGAGTTCCTAATGCTAATATCTTTGCTTACACTTCTTATAAAATTTTATTGCCTACCTTGAATTTGTCCTACCACATAAAATGACAATCTTGCCTCAGCTCATCTGTTTTGTAGGATGTCACAGTGAGATCTCCAAAAACAGTTGTTTCCTGGCAGGTGCTGCTTCAGAAGGTGCTCACTCACCAGGGCAGGCACAGAATCACTAAGCAAGATGACAGCAGAGGTGATGCCCAAGGAGAGGGCTTTTTGAATCACTTCATCCTCAGAGGTAAGAGAGGGCAATGAAAACTGGACACAAATAATCAAGAGGAGCACAGAAATCATAAGTCCAGAGAAATACAAATCTGAACAATTCTCTATTGGCTTTTGCAATTTCTCATTTGTCTCCACCCAAAGGCATCAAACCAAATGCCGCTAAGATCATCCATGATATCCTGAGATTGGATTTGAGGATGGACTTAGTACTTAATACTCCTGTTTAACAACACATCATTTCTTGCCAGTTTTGCAGGGTGGTCAGTACTGTTCTCAAAAGAAGCCGTTGTTTGGGTCATTCATTTGAAGATGGAGAACATGGTATAAGCGAGGTATCATGAAATGTACAGTCAGCCTGTGGTTAAACAAAACACATTCTTAAAAATGTAATTTGAAATATTTCATGTATTTGAAGTACTTAATATACAACCTAATTTTTCTCTTTTTCCATTTTTTTTAAGGAACCCTCCGTACATATTCTTCCAAGTGTTCTGCAAACTGGTGCTTCAACTGTGGGATGACTGGGGCTTGAAGAAGAAGAATGGTCACAACAGCCTGGAAGGAACGAGCAAAACTGCTGCTGTTGTCGGCTTGGGCTGTCCTTGCTGCAGAGATGCCTACGGATGATGTAGTTCTCCACACAAGGGTTCAAATGCACTGTTTGTGCAATTTAGTCTATACTCAGTCCCATGACTGGTGGGAGGAGCTTTTGCAAGTGTTGCTTCCGAGAAGCAGGGTATTTCTTGCTGAAGACATGAGGTGGTTCAGGACTTGCTCCAGAAGTGACAATGATACAGAATATTTCAGAGCATCATCTCTGATGCGTGACCATCAGGAACTCTATTTGGAAATCTAGCACCAAAAACCTAAGGAGACTGAACACTGTAAATCCTCCTAAGGGATTCTATCAGTGAGTAGGTGGTAGCAAGGACCTTGGATCTGACTGTACATATGTCCCCCTTATCACAAAAATCCTGAAATACCACAGCTCAGCACTCCTTGGCAGATGTATTATATCTAAACCCATCATAATCTGGCCAAGGGTTTAGATGCCTTAACCTAGACTCTCAAACCAGACCAGGGATTGGTAAACAACAACCTAGAGTCCACATCTGGCCTACTGCCTGTTTTGGTAAACAGGGCATTCTTGTGAAAGGATCACACGTGCATATTCACGTTAGCCATGGCTATGTCCTAGCTGCTCCTCACAACAGCCAGCAAAGCCTAATAAAATAGTCATTCATTGGTACTTTGCAGAAAAGGTTCACTAACCTTCTAGAGCAAACCCTCAGGGAAGACTCAGCATCAGAACATCAGGAGGAACAACTGCGTGAACAGAATGGGCAGCCTTCCCATACAGAGGGCCCGCGCACCAGCGAGTCCTCCTCACTGTCACACGCGTATGTGCTGGGAAGAAAGAATGGTATCGCAACATTAGATCGCTCTGAGAAAGGTCTTCCTAGACAATTGGCCCTTAAAGGCTATTTTCATTTGTATCATCTCACACACCAACCATTTATTTAGAGATCACTATATGTTGGCTCCGTAACTGTCAAGATGACAAGGCATAGCTCTTCTGTGACTTCAGGAAATAATGAGGAGACGGATATACCAGCCAATAATCACAACGCCGTGCCATAAATATTGTCATAGATAAAGGGGAAACCACCATGTTAGCATAGCAGGGACAGCTATGGATGAGAGACAATTATCCACGTGCAAGAGACCACATCGCCAAGGTTCTGAAGAATGAACAGGAATCATGCAAGCGGATACCATGGCAAGTAAGACTTGGCATAGGATAGCATACAAAAGCACATACTATGGTTTGAGGAAACAAAATCTCCGCGCAGAAACAGGGAGTGAGAGAGAACGGGAAAAGTTGATACTGAGGAGGCACACCTGGACTTACGTGAGATGCTGTGAGATTTCGGCAATATTCTAGAGCAATATTTCTGAACATGCCAATGCAACCTCAGAGCTTGTTCTGTGTTTCTCAAAGGAGATGCAATAATCCTGCCTATTGTGTGTAAAGATAACTCTAGGGGCCGTTTGGATAATGAAAAGGGAAGGGAGCATTTGAAGAAATGGAGACCAGCTAGCAAGTCTTTGGAAGAGCTACAGGAAGCAATAACAAGGCCCTGAAGACAATGCCTGGGGGAACATGACAGAGGTTTGCAAGATGTTTCTTAGGCAAAATCAACACAGCCCATAGGTCAATGTGGAGAGAGTGGAACAGAAGAGGATTCAATTAAAAGATAATTTACAGAGAAAGAACAGTTATCAAGGATTTATTTCTCCAAATTACCTTATCTCCAAAAGGAGGATAACATGCTGAGGGAAGAAGATACTGGTTAATTTTTCACCGGAAGAAAATGAGAGCAAACTCATTGTAAGAGAGAGCAAGAAATACCACGGGACAAATGGGAGGCACTGGTAGGGACTTCAAAATGAAGGAAACAGATTTCCCAAGGACGGCTAAAAATGGCACCAAAGCTATCTTTCTCCTACTTTACCTAAATTTGGATTCCAGCAGAGGCCGAAGGAAAATCTGAGAGAAGAAGAGCGGTAAATACTCCCTATAATTTTCAACTTTCGTTCAAAAAATTTATCCTGATAATAAAATGCAGTATTTGGTCATGACAATATGACAACTAGAGAAAAGCATTTAAAAATTAATAAAACATAGCAGCCAGAGAAACTGCTGCCAACGTTTTACTATCTTCCCTTTTTTATGCATGGATGTAAACTATTTCTTTCTCCTTTTTAAAGATGTATTTCTTTATTTTAGAGAAAGAGAGAAGGCAAGCACAAGCAAGAGAGAGAGAATCTCAAGCGGATGCCCCACTGACTTCAGAGCCTGACGCAGGGCTCGATTGCAGGACGCTGTGCTCATGACCCTAGCCAAAACCAAGCAGCAGACGCTTAACTGCATGCACCCCCCAGACATCCCAGATTGAAACTCTTCCTACACGAAAGAATATCCTGCCTCTACCGTTTTGTTTTCTGCTATTTTTCATGTAACATTTTACTCTCCTATATTATTAAATATTTGTTGGTTCAAGTCTTCCAGTTTGACATCCTTTTCCTTGTCTTTTAAGGTAAAATTGATTCAGACATCAAATTGCTTGTAGGACATCTAACAAATGTTCCATGTGTTTCTGGAAATTCTAAGAAAAATTCTTCCTCCCGGACAAGCAGTTCCTAAAGAATTCCAGGGAATTCTTGATATTTTCTCTGTATTTTGCCACCCTTGGGCACGTCCTTTTTTTCCATATGACAGCCTCTACCAAATTTATTTAGTAACATCCTCTACTAAGTTTATTTCACAAAGTTTACCGGCTCAAGACTCTGTTGGCAGTATGCTTTATTGAAGTTACAACAGACTGCAATCGTGTCATTGAGCAAGACAATAAAAGTTGTCGAGCTGAATATTAGATATTCCTGTTCTTTAGGAAAAAAAAAAAGATTTTATTTAATTGAGAGAGACAGCATGAGCAGGGAGAGAGGCAGAGGGAGCCCAACGCAGGGTTCTGCCCCAGGATCCTGACCTGAGCTGAAGGCAGGCAGAAGCTTAACCGACTGAGCCATCCAGGCACCCATAGATATTCCTGTTCTTCAAATCTTCACAACCATTAAGGTGTCTCCTTAATCCCAAACCATGTTCTTCCCCAGAAAGAAACCTTGGCTATCCTTAAAATATGTTTTTACCATCTACATAAAGAAAAACAGATCATATTTCCTTTGCTGAAGATTACTTGTGGCAGAGCCTCAGCTGGGTATAGAGAGAAAGTTTAAATATAATCTGACAAATCCAGTAGTTGAAGTGGTCATGGGTACCTGGGAAGTGCCACAGAAGAACGCTTAGCTCAGCATGCTTGGGAGGAAGGACTGACAGCTGTCCACCCCAGACCTGAGCCAGATGGACTGAAGAGGACAGATCTGGAGGAGCCAAGAGGAGGGCCCCGTTAGGCCAAGAGAGCAGGGTGAGCAAAGCATCGGGAGCAGGAGACCACCACGTGTTTTGGAGCTAAAACTCAGCCGTGCCATGTTGGCGAGGACAAGTATGAAAAAGAGGAGGAAGATGATGTCCCAGAAGGGCTGTCGCTTGAGAGTGTCTGTGCCTTATGCTGAGAAGAATGAGCAATCATTAAAAAAGTTTTGAGAAGAAAGTAACACATTTGCATTCGAGCTGCTTTCCAGGAGTGACATCATGGAGAATATTTGAGGGAGGCAGGACTGGAGGCAGGTTTTGGAAGTTCAAGCAGGAGCTATTTCAGACAAGGGATGATAAGTTCCTGACCTGGAGATCAGCAGTGGCTCGCATAGAGAAGAGAAGTCAATTTTGAAAGCAACTAAGGCTGTGAAACTGTCAGTGCCCAGTGAGTGAATGGATATGCAGAAAGAATTAATATAAAATGCCTGATGGATTGAAGGAATAAAGTCAACAAAACATTGCCTTTCTTGGTCAGTAGACCCTAGAAATGACTAGAAAGTTACTTCCTTTTGCATCCATCTAGGATGCTGACATCAGTGTGTGTGTGTGTGTGTGTGTGTGTGTGTGTGTTTAATTTTAGTTGTTTTAAATCCCCAAGAGACATTTTGAAGTGCTTTTCAACCATTTTAAAAGTCTCTTCACTTAATGGTAAATCCCAAAACCGCATTTAAAAGTCGACGTGGGTGGGGGAACCGTAGAGCACACTTTTTTTCTTGGACTTCCACAACTAATCCTATTTGTGTGAGAGCACAAGTCACTCATGCTGCCAGGCATCCTAGGGGTGTCCCGATATAGTTAAAAATGGGTTTATGCTCCCCTGGCTTTATCACCTCTAATGGGACCCTCTCTTACACATTCCCTTTCATTCTTCGTTATTTTTTCCCGAAGAAGATATGCCTGAAGCATTTTCTGTGCTCATACAATCTCTTCTTTCAACTTTATATCTCTCTGAGAGAGAACTTCTACAAACTAGGTTATAGAAGAATATCTCAGATGTAAATGCCGATAGAAAAAAAAGAGATACTGCAACTTGTGAAAAACAGCCTTTAAAAATGCTCACCACTGCTTCTTTGCAGTCCTGCTGGAGGCCGGTATCGGAGTCCAGTGTAATTACCCAGCAAAAGGATATCAACGTGCACTTTGCAGTTAACCAAATTTACTCCTTGAAACTAACCATCCCATGAAGGGAGTCAGTAACATACAGGAAAATGCAAATTAAGACAGCAACAAGCTGTCACTGGCAAATGTTAGTAAAATAGAAAATATCAAGTGTGGATGGGAATTTGCAACTCTTGGAGGCATCCTGCTAGGCTGGAAGTGTAAACGGGGGCACTGAGGCAGGAGAGCAAGCCGGCTAGTGGTCTAAGTAAATCCAGCCCTACCCAAGACCCAACATTCACAGGACATGCGCATATCCCAGATTTAACACCAGAGGCCACTGAAAGGTATACGCAGCATGGTTTGTGCTGGTAGGAAATCTAGTGTAGTAACCCGGATACCCAGCATTTGTAAGTAGGTGAATGAAAGTGGGATGCATTCACTTGGAATAGCAGTGCAGTTTGATTTTTACTTACTAAATTTATTTTACAGGTGTATAGTAGATGTTCAAGCATTTATGGATTTTGGGGGTTTTGTTTGCAAGCATATATGGATTTTGGGGGTTTTGTTTGCTTGCTTTTCTGCCAAATAAGGGTAAGATTTTAGTTGTGTTGTGGGTTTTTTTTTCCCCAAAAAGTAGTGAACTTGAGACCCATTCTCAAAGCATAAACCAATAAAGCATCCATGGTTTCACCTCCCATGCCTTATGTTTGGTTAGTCCCTAAGCAAGAATATGTGCCCTGTGTCAGGGATTGCTCTGTTACCCCAGAGTTTCCTTATATTTGCTCTAAGCTATAATTATCTCTGAAAGCCTGAATTCAAATTTAGTGGAGTAACTGTCCTTTATGAGAAAAAGGAATCTCGTTGCTCTATGCTGAGGATGGCTCTCAGGATAGAAACAGGGGCTTTCTATTTTTCAGCAATTCTCTCGAGATTTACTACTAATGCAAGATTCCACCTGCTGAAGAAAAGTTAGCTCAACTAACTGTGGAAATTTAACAGAGAAAATAAACAGCATTTAAAACTGTTATGTTATTTTTCTATATAGGACTTTCCTTCATACACTAGGGCTATTGCTATCCCTGAAATATTTTTCATAAAGGAAAGGTAGGTTCAACACTTAAGGATTTCCTTCTGATAGAGTTCAGGACACACAGCCCCGAATATGGAAGCTTGGGATATGGCTAAGGAGTCTGAGGAAATCTTGAATCTTCCCTTCATCCTTCTCCCATGAAACAGAATATAAAACCCTCATGTGAGAGGTTACTCCTAAACCTGGAAGAAAGAAGCATCCTTATCTCTAAGAGAGAGGGACGTCAAGAAGAATCCTAACGGCCCTTGCTAAGGTCCCCCATTTCACTACATTTACTCATCCTCCTTAACCCCATCATATTTTTATGCCACTGCCCGCTCTTCCCCAAACCTCACACAAAAATACTCAGGTCTAGCTGTTTCTTCCGGTCTTCATTTCCTTATGAAGGCTCTCGTATCAAGTAAAATGTATTAAATAAATTTATATGCTTTTCTCCTGTTAATCTGTTCTCTCAAGTTTAAATTTCAGACTCAGCCAGCAACCCCAAGAGGACTGGGGAAAAGTGTTTCCCTCTCCTACACCTCTTCTCATTTTTCTGAATGAGTTGGTACACTTGCCAAAGTGTCCAGGGAGTGTGTTTGTGTGTCTCTTATTTCCTCATCATGATTTTTTATATATGTATACAAAGTGTTTTATCAGCTAAGGTTACTTCGGTTCTCAAATGATCCTGCTGTAGGCCAGCAGGAGCTACTCCAAGCAGGCCCCAGGATCTTTTTGGTACAAGGCTATGTTGGATTGCTTATTTGCTTTCTAGCAAACAATCTGTCCTGGGATCAGTTTATATATTTCTTGCTTCAGACTTGGTATCATGTGGATCCAGACTTTGAGAGGTAGATGATACAATTTGAAGATCCTCATTAAGGAAAAAAAAATGCAGAATTAATACAAAATATAGTACAATCATAAATATTTATTTAGAATGACAAAACAAATCACAAGCTACAATGTTCTAAAAATAGACCTCTTAAAATATTGTAAAATCCTGTGCAAAGACATACATCTTTTCTTAATACCTCTGTGATACCCCTTCCTATCTTTTTGCCCAAATTCTCCTTATGTGCAAACAATTTGATTATATGAGAATAGAAAGGTAATGCCACCTTTCCTCTATAATGGTTGAGTAAAATGTGTTGATGATGACAATGACGGTGACTAAGGACTGTTATCAAATTAGGGGAACTGCTATCAAGTTTCTTTCAAAATTCCACCATAACATTTGGAATTTCCACAGTTAGCTTCTGACTTTATGCATCTCCAATTCTGTTCCTCCTGAGTATGTTGGTATTTTCACAGGACTTCAGCCTTGCATCTTCTTTCTATAACACTGAGAGGGCAAGAGGAGGATATGCATCCTACATCGGGACAGTTAACAATAATGTCACTACACTTGAAAGGGACTGTGAACTACATAAGGATATTCCACTGAATGTACCTCTGCTCAGATTTCTGTTAGTATGATCTCTAAAACATCCACGGCCAACCCCAAACCACCCAACACAAGAATGATGACAAAGAGAAAATCAGAATGTAGCTAATTGCGGTTAAAATTATCTTGCTTTGAGCGTGAAGAAGAAGAAGAAGAAGTAGTAGTAGTAGTAGTAGTATGAGCAGGAGAGCACATTCCTAGAGTGCCCCCCAAGGATTTGGAAGGATTCCTGCAAGTGAGGAGCCCTACAGCTTAAGCATTTTAGATTCATGGTGATTCCACTTCAGTCTGGAATTAGCCATTTACACAAAGATCAAAGTTTCCTTTTATGGATACTCATTGCTACTGAGTTGCCATTGTACCCAGTTGTTTTCACTAGATAAATTAGAAAATATTTATTTTTATGAACTATTCTTAAAGAGAAGGAAATGTGTCATGAATTTGTTACTCTTTCCAATTCTAAATTAAAATTATATAGTTTTGGGGAGGTTGGGTAGCTCAGTCTGTTGAGTGTCTGCCTTCTGCTGAGGTCATGATCCCAGGGTGCTGGGATTGAGCCCCACATTGGCTCCCTGCTCTGAAGGGGAGTCTGTTTCTCTCTCTGCCCCTCTCCCTGCTTATGTGCTCTCTCTCTCAAATAAACAAATAAAATCTTTAAAAAAATAAAATTTCAGAGTTTTTACAGACATCTTTTTTTAAAAATTATTTCTATACTTATATGGTTTTGTTCTTAGGCTGAAAATCTTGGTCCCCCAAGATAACTTTCCAGATAAATTACTTGTTCTACTCTACAACTGATATAGTACAGATTCCAAAAACCAGTAACCATATTATCAACAAAAAGATCAACTGAGTTTAAAGCATGAAAGAATGAAGTAAGGAATAATCCAGGAGAAGACTGGGAATCATAGAGATTGAATAGGGTATGTAAAGTGCAGAGGGTCAATGTTATTGGAATACAGAATATTTCTGTAAGAGATACAGGATACCAGATATGAAAATTGTCAAGTGTCAAGTTACGCAGCTTTCACATTATTGTGAATAATCTTAAAAGCAAAGAGTTGTTTTAATCAGGAGAGTAAAATGATCTGATTTGAATTTTCAAAAAGAATTTGGACTAGGAGAGAGAGAGCAGATTATCAAGAGACCAGCATGGTATGAAGACTGCAGGAGGGGAGAAGCCCAGAGTGACTATGGAAATGAGAAAACAACTCAGTGTGAATGCTTCCTGGTGCTCCCTGTAACAATAATCAAGGCAACGATGAACATCAGCTGGCAGAAAATGACTGGATTTATTCACAAAGTTAAAAGTTATTATGGAAAAATTATCAGAAACGAGAAAGGAGGGAAAATAGCATTTCTCACTTCATCTCACTCCAATTAGTCGATAAATATTTATTGAGACTTTTCTGTATGTCAGAAATTGGTGAAAATACTGCATTGAATGAGACAAACATTGTCCTTTCATTTATAGAGCTTGCAGTCTTGCAAAAAGTAAAAGTAAGTGAACAAAATTGATGAGGTTCTCAAAGAAGTCTTTTAGATTCTAAGTGTGTTGGGTAATTTCATTATGGTTCTGGTTGTGGCTGTTATAATACTATATTCCAGATGTTGCACAAGCAAAATAACAAAGCCATGAAAATATGGTACCACCTGTCCCTTTTTCCATATGTCTATGTATCTCTCAAAATTATACACATTTATCCTGAAAGTGATCTACCCCCTCCCTTATTCCTAGACCTACCTTGATAAGTAATCAAAATGATCAGATATATCCTAATAAACTAATGTTTTCAATGCTTATTCAATGTAATTATTTTTTAGAGATGACTCTTGGGTGGAAAATATCCCAACCTTGTGATCTAATCCTTTTTACGGTGATGAGTTTTCCACCATAGAGGGCAGAATAGAAGTTACTTTAAGTAAAATGGTGTGTTTATTGCTCCTCAAAACACAGAAGCATAAGAAACCATTTTTCATTCCTAGCATAGGGCTTATCTGTTTATTTTGTAGGCCAAAGGTTAAAATATGTCTTTGTATGTCTTTTCATTACTGTAAAGACTCAACTTGAAGGGACGTCTTTCCTCATGGTTGGCTTTTATTTTTTTTTTACTGGGTCTAAGAAAAAATCACTGCTGCTTTTGCTTTATAAAAATATGTATGAAAAGATCATTTCTTAAGATCTGTCACTTGACATATTTTAAGGTAAAAAATTTTTTAAAGGAAATTTAAAGTTACCTTTGATTTTCTATAAAGCAAGCAAGGAGAAATTGGTCCCCTGAGCAAACAGAATTTGGAGGCTTGAGGTCACCCTTGAAGTAATAGATCAGCTTATTCAAGAAATTAAACTATGGTAGCCACAATGATGCATTAATTAGAGTGACCAGGAAGGGCTAATATTCTTGAAGTGGGAATGGAAGTGATGGGGAGGCAAAGAGGTTCAGGGATTCTGGGAGATAATAGTAGCTGCTAACAATTATTGAGCATATAGTATGTATGAAGCACTGCTTAACATACATTAGACCAAATATATTCCATATAATAAATCAGTATGGTGGGTGTTAAGATTATAGCTTATTAACAACAGAGAGTCTAGGTACCTTAGCCAAAGCCATACAGTTTCCGTGTGGCATAACTTGGACTTGAACTCTGCTCTATCCTCAAAGTTCATCATCATAATGATTACACTCTCTTGTTTTGCTGTTGGTTGTGTTGTTGATTATATTACACAAGCAAAAAGGCTTGGTTAAAATAAGGCATGATAAATATCAGACCCTGTATATAAAGTCACTATTGGGAAAAAGAAGTTGAGTGGAAGATGGGAAACTATAAAATTACTTACAAATTCGTAGTCAATATGAATTCATCAACAAATATTTTTCAAACTTTTTTTTTGCCAAAAAACATTCCTGGCCCCATTTAAGATTTTGAAGGATTTCATCATCAAAAAGGATCCTTTAAAAAAAAAAAGTGTGTAAGAGAGATGAATAGGCAGAACTCAGGGGCAGTGAAAATATTCTGCATGATACCGTAAAGATGGTATGAGTCATTATAAATTTGTCTGGACCCACAGAAAGTTCAAGACCAAGAGTGAAACCTAGAATGTAAGTGATGGACTTTGGATGGTTATGATGTGCCAAGGTAGGTTCATCAACTGTAACAAATGTACCACTCTGGTAGGTGGGTAGTTGATAATGGGCAGGCTTTGCACATCTGGGGCAGGAGGTATATGGAAACTTTCTTTACCTTCCTTTTAATTTTGCTGTGAATTTAAAACTGCTCTAAGAAATAAAGGAGTTTTAATTTTTAAATGTATAGGGGATAGGTCATTAAAGAGAACAAGTAAACCGGGCCACAGCCTATACAAAACCTAAAAATTAAGGAACCACTGCATTTTTTTAATCTTTATTCTTTGGCTAGATCTTTTGACAACTCTTTTTTTGCTTTGTCATTTCAATAATCTTGTATATTTGCTTTTCCAACTTTCTTTTTCGTGATTTTCATCTATTTTAAATTAATTTTATGCAATGAATTTTATCCTACTAACTTTTTTGGCTATCTTTTTCTCTTTATTTGAGTTTTATGTTTAGTTGGGTTTTTTTTTCTTTTTAATTCCTTGTAGATGGTAGTGTGAATTAATCCAACCATTTAAATAATTTGGCAGATTGTATCTGAAGCCTTAAGAATATTCAGAAACAATTAATTTGCAATTTTACTTTTAGAATCCTCCTTCAACCTAGAAATAAGCATGTGGGAAGATTAAGCTTTGAGAATATGCATCATGACACTTACAACAGAGAGGTACAAGAAATGTCTTATTGTATAATAGGACATTGATGAAATAAACAACTAATAGCGAGTCTTAACAAACACAGATCTCTCTTCCTAAAATGCCTGCTTTCCCAATGAGAGGCCTAAAATATTCTCAAGGTCTTAGTTGAGTCTCTCCTTCTAGAAACTTCCCCAGTCCCTCCAGGTAGGTTTAGTTCATCTGTCTTTTATATTTATCTGTGTCAAATGTTGGCAATCACTGTATGCTGTGATCATTTTTCTCTTTATATGCCTATTCCCTTTTACTAGATTATGAGGTCTTTGATAATAGAAATCGCATCTTACTTGTCTTTGCACCAACTTTACCTGGCAGTAGCTTAGCATATAGGTGACATTCAAAAACTCTTTCCTGGATGACTGAGTAAAGGCATGAGTGTAGGTCAAATAATTATTTTTGATGGCATTAAACAACAGCATAACAATGTTAGAATACAAAAAGCTATTAAAAGAAACTTATATTATTTAGACCATATGCCAGTATTGATTCCCTTTTCACACTTAGACAACTACAATAGGCTTATTCTTAAAAAGTTAGAAAACAAGCACAATCATAGAGAAGAAAATATAATTTCTCATTATTCCAGGATACTTCTTGGTTGATTTTTTCTAGTTTATTTTTTAAGCAAAAATAAGTAATGAGTTAGAAATAGATGATGGACAGAGAGATGGATAAAAGGAGGGATAGATACACAGATAGAAAATACATTTTATATATCCATCTATCATAAATATATACAAACAATCCCTTTTTGCTGCATTTGAAGGATTTCTTGAAATATCTATGAAACATTCCAAGATTTTTTGGTCACCATGTTAACATTTGGAAATGCATATTTCATTTGAAAATATTTACTAATAGCTTTTTTTTTAAATTTTACACTTCAAAATACTTGCAATGTAGAAATATTTTCACAATCTAGAAATTTTCTCATTATTTATCTAAGGGGAAAATGTTTAAAAATGTAGTTTGATGACTAAATCACAATTTAGTTAATTTCCCAACTTCATCTACAATCAGCTACTTAGTTCCACCGGCTAATGTGCTTGTAAAATATTAGAAGGGTCTTTATTTCAGTAGTTGTCTACATAATAATGGAGGATTTAGGGATCCCAGGCAAGATTATACTAACCGGTGTGAACCCATCCATGGATTATGCATTAGTCAATGGAAGCCCTACCTATCTTTTGGTTTACAGAGTAACTGATACCAATGGGCCTGAGAAAACAAAATCCTCTCCAAGCTTTCCTGTCTACCTACTGATTTAGATTCTCAGGTTTTCTAGCACCCAATCCATAAAGGTTGTTTATATTTTAACCAGATCAGGCCAAATACAAAATCCTATGTTTTTCTTTATTCCAAAAGGAAGTCAATTATACAAGGCATTTTTGATAGCTATATATATTATTTAAAAATTGGCAAAGGAGGCCATGGAGAAGGTTATAGTCTTAGCAGACAAGTTGCTAATGATGGGCTAGAAACTTAGACAGAAGTCAAATTACAGAGACCAACATCTTGTTGACAAACTTTCTCTGTTCTGGAATAGAACAAGGTATGATTTGCAGAGCACTGCAAATACAGAAGCCAGATTCAAGAGCAAGGAGCTGCCTAATAGAAGAAAGACTTCTGAGTAGTGTCACGAGATTTTGCAAATAAAAACACAGGAAGCACAGCTGAATTTAAGTATCAGATAAATATAAGTATGTCCCAAATATTACATGGGACATACTTACACTAAAAAAGTAAAAGGGTGGCTTCTCTGAAATTCAAATTTAATTAGGCATCTAGTGTGGTGTTTTGGAGCTTTTTTAAGATATTTATTTATTGGGGCGCCTGGGTGGCTCAGTGGGTTGAAGCCTCTGCCTTCAGCTCAGGTCATGATCTCAGGGTCCTGGGATCGAGCCCCGCATCGGGCTTTCTGCTCAGCAGGGAGCCTGCTTCCCTCTCTCTCTCTGCCTGCCTCTCTGCCTACTTGTGATCTCTCTCTCTCTGTCAAATAAATAAATAAATATTTTTTTAAAATTATTTATTTATTTATTTAAGAGGGAGAAAGAGAGCATGAGTGTGGGGAGGGGCAGAGAATCTCAAGCAGACTCCATGCTGAGCATGGAGCCCAATGCAGGCAGGGCTCGATCTCATGATTCTGAGATCATGATCTGAGCTGAAACCAAGAGTCTGAACTTAACTAACTGTGCCACCCAGGTGCCTCTGGACATCCTGTGTTCTATCTGGAAATCCTATTCCTGGATCCTATTTACCTTCAGCACTCCCAACACACACAGACACACACACACACACACACACACACACACATTGTGGCTTAAATGGCTGATTCTGAGATTTTAGTGAAACCACATTTCAAAATAATTTGACAAAGAGGTCATTTGGTTAATTTACTTTGGCTAGTTGACCAATGCCATGGAAAATCTATAAACTTTAGGGAAAAGTTTTTTGTATATTTTTACTGGCCAATAATTGAAAGCAAAGATTAAAAACTACATACACATATTAGTGTTATAATTGTAAAGTGAGCCCACATCTATTGTTGCTTCAACTGTTTAACAGAAAAATCCCAGAGAAATGGCAAGAAAAATACCTACTCTTTCTGAAAAGATATTGGAAGTAATCATCACAGGTTTCTTGGCAGTGAAGCGGGCATACTGGGGGAATTTGACAGAGATTAGTCAGACTGGAAGTTATTATCTTTTGTATAAGAACTCTCTTCAACTTGCCATAAAGAAGGAATTCCTTGGCTGGCTCAGGAAGGATCCAAAGGCACATTTTCAGAAAAGATAGGAATATACACCAGAACGATGATGGATCTGTTCCCTATCACAAAGGAACACTTCTGGAGTGTATGATTATACTCTATGTTGAATCTCTGCTTTCCAGTCTGAATGTTAGGAAAATATAAATGCAGACTGGTAGTAGCCTAGAATTATTACCCAACCCTAATATTAACATTTCTGTAGATCAATCATTGTGTGTGTGTGTGTGTGTGTGTGTGTGTGTGATGTCCTCCTTCAGGGAGGCCAGCCTCAAAGGCACTCCTCAGTTGCCAGCCTTCCTTGGGGACAGCCTCTGCTGAAGAAAAATGCTTTGATCAAGGTTTCATTTTTTTCCAGCAACCCCACCCAATCCCGAGGCCCTAACAACAACTGAAGACAATTCTTGGACCATCACAGCCCCAAAGCTCTCCAAAGGGATCAGTGAAGATTCTATTATCCCTCTAACGCATTCTGCCTCCCTCTCTTCCCTTCTACAAATGTTGATCCCAAGAACACTTCCTAATAAATTTCTTGCATGCTGATTTCTGTTTCAGTATGTATGCCAGAAAACCCAACCTGTGACAGTGTGATCTGGGAATATGACAATTAATGCACAATTTGGAGGTACATGAGGACTAAATCAAAGAACTAGGTAATTAACCAGGACTAAGATATCCCCTGGTTCATTAGATGTTACCGACATCTAGAATTAGAGAGTTGGTAGTTTATACCAGGTCACACTTGGAATGGTACCTTATGTTAGAATTTTACAGACATATATGTGAATTTTTAAATTAGTTAATGCTATTTAATTGAGAAGTCACTATAACACAGACATAAAGTGAATCTGCAATTATTTCCTCTATTCCTTCCAATTTCTTATAACCATCTAGTCTCATTTTAACTTACTTTAAAATATCTTAGTGTAGACAACGTAATATATAAATATGCATCAATTTAATCTACACCCTAGGGGCTTTTAGTTAACATTTGAAATATACTGATCAGGTATCCGCACTACAGGCACAATGAATAAGGATTTGAAAGACCCTAATCATGAGTCCACACTACATAGTGCAGAGGAAGTTTAGAGCAAGATTTCATATTTCTTCATTTGCATATGTATACAGGTTTTGTTAATTAACACAAGAGACGTTCAAATATTTTTCACTGAGGTGTGTTTTTCCCGATATACAGTTTTCTAGAAATTCTATGCAGGTAACTTTGCCCTTCATATAAATTAAAATAAGAATCTGACAAACCCAGCAGCCCAATACCTAAATAAAACGTAAAAAATTCCATTCTGTGTTGCATCAGTTAATGGAGAATTATTTCGCTTGTCTGAAGAGTTAGCAGGAAGCTTGTGTGAGTGCCTAAAAGCATAGCTTTAGTGTTAAGTCAGGAAATCTCACTATTCCTTTAAAAAAAAACAACAACACAAAAAAACCCACCAAAAACAAAACAAACAAACAAAAAAACCCAGAAAACTTTTACTGGCTTTTAGATTTTTTTCCTCCATGTGATTTACTTTCATTTTATCCAATATACTCCCCCTTCAATGATTCTGTACATCACATTTACATATAGACTGTGAGACTTAAGTCCTCCTATTCAAAAAACATTACATTTATATGTGAATTTAAGAATTAAGACTATCATACGTGAAGGATTCCCATTCAAGACAGTACATCCCCTCAGGCCAGCCAGAGGAAGGGTTGTTTAATGGTTAAGGGCATAAGTCAGACCACCTGGATTCAATTCCTGGCTCCAACACTTCTGTCTGTGACCCTGGGCAAGTTATGTTGCCCCCTGTACTTTTTTGTTGTCTCTTCTTCTAAATAGGAATAATAATATCATGTGTTTCATAGGAGTCTATGAGGCTCAGAAAATAAGTATAAAGCCCCGCCCATAAGAAGCACTGAGTATTTATTATTATTTTATTCTGTGTACTTTAATAGGATTTCATAACCTTTATTCATCATATGTATATAGTATCATTCTTTTCAAATGTATTTATAATTATCCTATAGTGTTCATTGGTATTGTAGGGGAAATTGTCTTCCCCTTTCTGCAATTAGTTATTGCTAATATAGAAAAGCTCTTGATTTTTCATATTGATCTTGTCTCTATCATTTTTCTCAAATTCCTTTGATAATTCTAGATAATTTTGGCTATATTCTATTGGGTTTGGGGATGTGTAATTATATCATCAGCAAAAAATAAAGATATAAAACAATGTGAACACCCTGCTTTGTTTATATTGATTGTTTCAAATACCCCAAACATTGGCAATTCTGAAAAGGGGTTTGATTTGAAAGGAATGTTTATAATATTCGGCTAAGGGAAAATAACAACTGAATGAATCTTAGTCATCTCAGTATTGACCACACATTACATAATGGCAGGGTAATCTAATTACTAACAAAGTCTAAATTGTTGTTATTCATGTAAACAAGGAAGCAATATCCAATAAAGGACACTATATTTGAGGTAAATCAGTTGGTGAACTTGAGCACAGAAGTATCAACACGACAATAAGTCAAACTCAAGCTGTTACTCAAATGCAGAAGTATCTATTCAGAAATTGCTAAATGCTACTAAAATTTCTGAAAATTTTATGTTAATTTTGTACACCCAAACAAACTGACAGACTATGTACACTCCAGGTACAACCAAAAATGATCAAAGGGCAGCTTTACAATGGAAGTTCAAGTATAATAAGAAAATCATTAATTTAAGATTAAAAGAAAGGAATCACACGAGTTGTCTGTCCCCAAGTCCATAGCTGCCATTGAATTATGTTTTGCCTGGGGTTGGGGTAGGATTGGGGTAGGGTAGGATGATTAGAACCTCTAGAACTACATTGTTCAACCCAAGTGTCCTTTAGCTCTTGCCTATTTTACACTGTGAGCACCATCAAGAAATAAGACCGGAGAGAGAATGAAATATTTATTCCTTCCCCCCTCTCCTTGCCACACTGTAGTTTTGACAGAATAGCATCTCCATATAGCAAAATTCCCATGGGATACTCTTCTTTCATTGCAGCAGGTCCCTCAGAAAGGCTCTGGTTCCCTCATTCTGGTCCTTCAGACCTAGAGATGTAATGGCTGCTTGTCCCTCACCACCCCTGGGTGTCTCAACATTCCTTCTTGACTCCCTTTACCACTGACCGCTGTCAAGCAAAACCAAATCTGGACTAGGTAAGGAGAGACTTTAGTAAAAACAAGACTATTGGAATAAGGAGGAAGGAAACAACTATAATTAAAAGAATGTTCGCAGTAAGATCTGCAAATCTCAGAGGTCAGGCAGAAGATTGCTCCTTTGGAGGCAGACAAGATGGC
>PISX010030571.1:0-18445 GCA_004024625.1 Mellivora capensis | reverse complement strand
TGGTTGGCAAGGGAGGGACAGAGAATTTGATGGATGCTCTCTGTCAAATCAACCATGAGAGGACATGAGGAAAGTAGAAATATCTTGCCCTTTACCCCTACTAATAATGGGAGAGATGTGGTAATGGAAACTAACATAATTAAATGTGGTAATGGAAACTAATTAAACTTACATGATATATATAGTCACATATTTATAGTACTTAAAACAGTGCCTAGCACATAGTAAGAACTTAATAAAGGTTAAACAGAAAATAAAAAGATAATGCATTTGAAAACACATTTTTTCCTGGGTATCAGTGTAAGAAGTTGTTATGTCTTCAAAGTTTATACTCAATTGACAAAACCACCTTTTTACCCATTAGATCGATTTTCCTGGATCTCTTGGGACCCTGGAAAGAGTACATGATTTGGCACACTCTCAGAATAGCTGTTTATATGAAAACATTTTCTACAAATACATTCCAAAAGGCCCACGATCCAGAAAACATTTCTGGGGCTTGACATGGCTGAAAACACAGGCAGAACACTCCAAAATTTGTTTCACTGATCCCTTTCAGGCTCTCCAGAGTTTGGGATTTACTGGTTCAGAGCCTGTTTCTATTTGCCTCTCTCTTTTTCCTTGATCCCAACAGGGAGTGAAAGGATCACTCCATGGGAATAAAGACCAAGAAAAGAACGTATCCTGATGAACATCTCAATTAGTAAAATTTTTTATTGAACTATAAGGCAAATTTTATGTCTACTTTGGAGATACTCTAAGATGTTCACTGAGGAATTGGCCCTTACTGTGTGCTAGGTACTGTGCTTTGCTCTATCACCTGTGATGTTATTGTTTTTATAACAATCTTGTGAGTAAATTAGGTGAGTAATGAACACTTTATATATGAAGGAGGTAAGGCTCAGAAAGTAACTTGACTAGGGCCACAGAGTTGATGGCAGGGTTGGGATTTCAACTCACCTCCTCCACCAACAGACCTTTCCTTTCCCCTAAATTCTGTGATCTGCAGTCTTACTCTGAAATACAGTAGTCAGTAAGTCACTGTGAGTAGTCAATGTCCCCAAGTATCATCCTAAGTGTTTGCTTCCTCTTGGAAAGGGTCATCTGGTAAAGATGATCTTCTGTTAGATCTGTTTTCAGCTGTTTGTTGCTGCCTCACCCATTTCCCAGGGCTCAAGCGTCCCAAGGGTTTGGGAGTCCAGAGTGGTACCTCAGTACACCCTCATCATTGCTCCATAAACTGATGTGTCTCTAGGTGCCAGAGTTCTGAACCCTGCTGTATTTCTGTTTCTCATCTTCCTCTGTCAGTCTCAGGGGGAGGAAGTGGGGAAATCACTGACCTTTGACATACAAGGTCTAAAATGCCTGCTAATCAGATAATCATGCCATCTCTGCATCATCATCACAACTGGAGATGTAGAAATGGAGCATTTGGGCCAGTTTCTTTGTTGGAGTCCAGCTTTTCTGTGGCTTTCCTGTGGGCTTCCCCATCTGAGTGGTAAAATGCTATCTTTTACTGTGATGTTTAGAAATCAGATAAGGATTTTTTTTTTTTTTTTTAGATGAGGAATTTTAAAATTGGAAGGGGTCATCTTATACAATTCATTCATGAAACCTAAAGGAGGTCACAGAAAGTAGGAAAGTTTGGACTAAAAATTAGAACTAGGTCTCTTGTCTCTTTATTCAGTGCTTTTACTGATAAAAGAATGAAGGGCTATTTTTAGAAATATTAAATTACCATCTAGAAAGCAAAGTAAGATTTTCTAAAAATGGGTTCAGAAACTATCCCTTTTATGTGAAGTTTCCAAAACTGGATCAGACTGTGAATACATAATAATTTCTTGTACTGATACAAATGAAAAGGGTTTTCAGAGATATAAACTCTTTTATTTTCTCCCTAATTTTTTACTAAGCCCTTAATTTATGCTTGGCACTGTTTTAAGTACTTTAACACATTGTGTTAAAATGTGTTAACACATTTTAACTATTTAAAATCATATAAATTGGGACGCCTGGGTGGCTCAGTTGGTTGAGCGACTGCCTTCGGCTCAGGTCATGATCCCGGAGTTCCGGGATTGAGTCCCGCATTGGGCTCCCAACCCCCACAGGGAGTCTGCTTCTCCTTCTGACTTTCTCCTTGCTCATGCTCTCTCTCACTGTCTCTCTCTCAAATAAATAAATAAAATCTTTAAAAAATAAAATAAAAAACAAAATCATATAAATTTAAAATTTATATAAAATTTATAAAATTTTATATATTATAGAAATATAAATTTATATAAATATAAATTTATAAAACCATAAAATTTACTTAAAATCATATAAATTTTTATCTTTTGTTTTGACTACGTTAGAGATATTATTGGAAAATCATAGTGATGGCCAGAACTTATGAACAGATGCTGAACTAAGCATTTTACACATTATCTAAATTTAATCTAAACTTCTCTGAGCTGTAGGCTCAAATCACCATGGCTTACTTCAATATCTCCTCTTCAGAGTTTCGTGGCACCTTTAGTTCAAGAAGCCTTAAAGCAAACACATGCTCACTTGCCCTCCCCTGCCCTCACCATTTCAGACCAGTGTTTGCTCCTCACTTCAGTGAATAGCACCTATTAAGTACTTCCAAGACTGAGCAGTTACCCATGCCTTCCTCTCCTTGAGTCCCCATTTCGAATCCATCACCAGTTTTTGTGGATTTTACCTCCTACATTTCTCTCAAATCTATTAATATTTGTCCATCTCTATCAGACTGTCCCATTCCAAATATAATTATTTCTCACTTAGATTTTAGCAGAAGCCCCCTAATTTGCCTACCCTTATCTACTCTCACACTTCTTAAATCTACTCTACAAATTACATACAGGGTAATCTCTTTAATAAGGCAAATTAAAAATATTCTGTTTCTTAAGATATGTTAACAGCTTCCCATTGCTCTTAGGATAAATATAAAAACCTTAGTATGATTGACAGTGTTCTGCATGATCTGGCTGCTGCCTCTCTCCCTCAATTTCTTTCACATTTTCTTCCCACGTCAATTATATTCTTCTTTTAGTTTTGCTGCATATAATATTCCCTCCGGCCATAGGACCTTTGCATTTGCATAGATTATTTCATTAGTTTCATTTGCATGGATTATTTCTTGACCTTTTCTAGTTAAATCCCATATCCTTCATAACTTAGCCTTCTCTAACTTTTCAAATTAATTACAATCTCTCCCATTTTATCTTCTCAGTATCATGGACCTCTCATATGAGATTTATCATAACTATGTTTTTCATTTATTTGTGTAATCCGTATCTTTCCTCCTCACTAGACAATAAACTCAATAAAGTCAGGTATATTTGTATTTGTTGAAAATGGTATATTTGGTGCCAAGCATGGTTCCTACCCTATAGAGGACATTCATTTTTTAGGCATTATGTGATAGATTAATGAAATCAATAACTAGATTTTCCCAGCATGCTAGAAATTGTATTGTGTTGTTACTGCTATTTCAGTTAATCTTATACTAACTACAGAGAGTCTTTTACATGTGATGGAATCACAAATTCAGATGCTTATAAGATTAGGCAAGTACCCATCATCTAAATGTAACAGCTGTGAGAAATATAGGCTCAGAGATTTTTCAAGAGAAACTATATGTGTGATTTTTTGAAAATACGTCTTATTGATTGAAAATATACTGAGAGGATTGGCCAGAAAAATGAGAGGAAGGAGTGGGGAAAGTTTGCTAAATGCTACTAGGTCATGTAGTGGTTGAATTGTGTGCCCCCAGAATTTACATCCATCCAGAACTTCAGAATGTGATCTTATTTGTAAATAAGGTCTTTGCAGATATGATTAATTAAGAATTGAGGTGAGATCATACTGAATTAAAGTAGGCCCTAAATCCAACAATTGGTGTCCCCATGAGGAGAGGAGAAGAGCCAAAGAGACTCAGAGGCAGAGATTAGAGAGATGCCTCAAGAAGCCAAGGAGAGTCAAGAATTGCTGGCAATCACCAGAAGGTAGGAGAGAAGCATGAGACTGATTCTCCTCCAGAGTCCCTGGTAGGAAGCAACCCCACCAAAAACTTGATTTTAGACTTTGGGCCTCGTGAACTGTGACCAAATAAATTTCTGTTGTTTTACAGTATGAAAGTTCCTCAAAAAGTTAAAAATAGAACTATCCTACAATCCAACAATGAACTACTAGGTATTTACCCAAAGAATGCAAAAGTACAGTTCAAAGTACATGAAACATGATGTTTATAGCAGCATTATGAACAATAGCTAAATTATGGAAAGAGCACAAGTGTCCATTGACTGATGACTGGATAAAGAACACACACACACACACACACACACACACACACACACACACAGAGGGATATCACTCAGCCATCAAAAAAAGAATGAAATCTTGCCATTTTCAAGGATGTTGGAGCTGAAGTGTATTATGCTAAGCAGAATAAGTCAGTCAGAAAAAGACAAATACTATGTGATTTCATTCATATGTGGAATTTAAGAAATAAAACAGATGAACATATAAGAAAAAAATTCAGGCAAACCAGGAAACTTGTTCTTAGCTATAAAGAACAAACTGAGGGTTACTGGAAGGGAGGTGGATGGAGGGAGTTCAAATGGGTGATGGGTTAAGGAAAGTATGGGTTATGATGAGAAAGACTCTGGTGCTGTATGTAAGTGATTAATCACTAGATCCTACAGCTGAAACTAATGTTACATTTTATGTTAAATTACTGGAATTTAAATAAAGACTTGAAGAAAAAAAAAGAATAATGCTATTTCAATGAATGAATGTTTTTTACCAGAAGATACTGCATTTAAAATACTCTGTAATGTATATATATATATATACATATATATATATGTATATATATATCTAAGAATGCTCATTGCAGTTTTTAGAAAATTCAGTGAAATTTTATGCAAACAATGTCTTAATCACAGTGTGGCTCACAGATCACAATATACACAATCATATGAATAAAAGACTTTCTAAAAGTGGTAGAAAAAAATTCTGTTGCTTTAAGCCACTCAGTTTATGGCAGCCACAGGAAACTGAGCGAGGAAAGAAAAGAAAATCAGGACTGAAAGTTAGGTAGACAGATTTGGGCACATGATGGTCATTAGAGACCTTAACAACGGAAGTGAAAATACTGTGTCTATGCCTGCCCCAGATGTCTACCCCCTCCACCAAACTATGCTGTGAATAGGAGCTTCCAGGGCAGAAGGATGCCCTGGAGCACTTGCCTGCCTACAGTTTGCCTGCAGGTCTGTGTGAGATACACAGAAAAAAAAGGACTTCCAGTCCTTGGCTACCTCTTGGGGAACACATTAGACTGGCTGGGCACAGGATCAAGAGAGAGAGTTTGGCTCTGATCAGTGCCAATAACATGATGAGTGAGAGAGGTGGAGAAGCCAAGAAGGGGGAGGACAGAGCCAGGTAGGGGAAGAGAGCAGCCAGAGAAACCCATGTGACTGTGGAGGCCAGTCCTAGCACATGAGGTCAGAGAGCTCAGGCCTTGTCCAGGCAGATGTTAAACTCAGGCATTGCTTAGAAAAGCACAGTGGGAACCCAGTTCAGTTAGTGGGGAAGCTGGCAAGGGATTCCAAGCAGTGAGTGTTAAGAGAGTCATCATATGAAAGTACCTTGTTTTTCTAAGAACTGTGTCTATTCTCAGCCAATAGCTGGAGAAATGTGGACCAGGAAGCAGTACCCTAATTAGAGGAGCATGGCAGGAAGGGTCTGGGTCTAAGGTGGGCCACTGAGCCCTTCACTGCATGGTATTGAATACCTGACTCCAAGCAAGTCATCCCCAGCTGCCTCTCAATGGTGCTTACTGTATCATTTAATATTCTTTTATGTTTTCATTTTTTGTTTCATTTGTATATTGTTTACATAACTGTTCATATAGGATACACACCTTTTTCTTTCTCAAACTAGTACCTAAAAACTCAGTAAATGTTCAGTAATAATTAATCATAAATAGTAAACATATAAATAATAAATTATATAATTATACATTATAATATGTATAATATATTATAAATAATATTTATTATTATTAATATTATATAAGTATATATAAATAATAAATAATTAACTATTAAGTAATAATTAATTTCAACAGGAATGGTCATTATAGAGAACTCAAACCAATTATCAGAAATAGACAATTCCCATATCCCTGGAAAGCAGGAATTTAAAGGAATTATCCTTTTGCTTGTTTCTTCCTTGTCTTTGTGAGAATGATAGTATCAGTTGAACATTTTCCTAAGCAATAAACTATGTAATTCTCAGCCACAATTCCTTCAACATAAGACCAGTTTCTACAATAAAATTATACTTCAATAAAAATTATAATAATATAATTATTTTTAATGTGTTCATTGTCCCTTAAATACAGATAGTGCTTTTATGTGGCCTTTAGTTCAGAAATGGGGCAGCTACTGTGTGTAATTTGGCAAATGGTAAGATGACCTTAATTAGGAAAATCCTCAACAGATTCATTCACTCATTCATTCATCCATTCATTTCTTCCAACAAAAAGTATTCCTTAATGTTGAAAAAGAAAAACAAAACTGGAAGCATCACATTTCCTGATTTCAAGCTTTACTACAAAGTTGTGATTACCAAGACAGCATGGTACTGGCATAAAAACAGACACATAGACCAGTGGAACAGAGTAGAGAGCCCAATATGGACCCTCAACTCTATGGTCAAATAATCTTCAACAAAGCAGGAAAAAATATACAGTGGAAAAAAGACAGTCTCTTCAATCAATGGTGCTGGGAAAATTGGACAGCAGTATGTAGAAGAATGAAACTCGACCATTCTCTTACACCATACACAGAGATAAACTCGAAATGGATAAAAGACCTCAATGTGAGAGAGGAATCCATCAAAATCCTAGAGGAGAACATAGGGGGTAACCTCTTTGATATCAGCCACAGCAACTTCTTTCAAGATATGTCTCCAAAGGCAAAGGAAACAAAAGTGAAAATGAATTTTTGGGACTTCATCAAAATCAAAGGCTTCTCCACAGCAAAGGAAACAGTCAACAAAACAAAAAGGCAACCCACAGAATGGGAGAAGATATTCGCAAATGACAGTACAGACAAAAGGCTGATATCAAGGATCTATAAAGAACTCCTCAAACTCAACACACACAAAACAGATAATAATGTCAAAAAATGGGCAGGAGACATGAACAGACACTTCTTCAATGAAGACATACAAATGGCTATTAGACACATGAAAAAATGTTCATCATCACTAGCCATCAGGGAGATCCAAATCAAAACCACATTGATGGGGCGCCTGGGTGGCTCAGTGGGTTAAAGCCTCTGCCTTTGGCTCATGTCATGATTCCAGGTCCTGGGATTGAGCCCCGCATCGGGCTCTCTGCTCGGCAGGGAGCCTGCTTCCCGTCCTCTCTCTCTGCCTGCCTCTCTGCCTACTTGTGATCTCTATCAAATAAATAAATAAAATCTTAAAAAAAAAACCACATTGAGATACCACCTTACACCAGTTGGAATGGCCAAAATTAATAAGACAGGAAACAATGTGTGTTGGAGAGGATGTGGAGAAAGGGGAACCCTCTTACACTGTTGGTGGGAATGCAAGTTAGTGCAGCTACTTTGGAAAACAGTGTGGAGATTCCTTAAGAAATTAAAAATAGAGCTTCCCTATGACCTTACAATTGCATTCCTGGGTATTTACTCCAATATTACAGATGTAGTGAAAAGACGGGCCAAATGTACCCCAATGTTCATAGCAGCAATGGCCACAGTCGCCAAACTGTGGAAAGAACCAAGATGCCCTTCAATGGACGAATGGATAAGGAAGATGTGGTCCATATACACTATGGAGTATTATGCCTCCATCAGAAAGGATTAATACACAACTTTTGTAGCAACATGGACAGGACTGGAGGAGATTATGCTGAGTGAAATAAGTCAAGCAGAGAGAGTCAGTTATCATATGGTTTCACTTATTTGTGGAGCATAAGAAAGAACACAGAGGACATGGGGAGATGGAGAGAAGGGAATTGAGGGAAATTGGAGGGGTAGATGACTGTGGACTCTGAAAAACAATCTGAGGGTTTGGGAGGGGCAGGGGGTGGGAGGTTGGGTGAGCCTGGTGGTGGGTATTATGGAGGGCACGTATTGCATGGAGACCTGGGTGTGGTGCATAAACAATGAATTCTGGTACACTGAAAAGAAATTTAAAAATAAAAAAAAATTTAAAAAGTATTCCTTAAGTGTCTAATGTGTGTCAGGCACTGTTTTAGGTACTATCATGGAATAGACAAGTTCTTGACTTTAGGGAAGATAGAGAGTGAAAACATATGTGAACATCATTTACCACAGTGCAAAAAAAATGTTATAAGATATAGAATTAGAGTGAGATAAGGTATTCAGTAGAGATGGGATCCAAGTGGGTAGAAGCCAGAATGAGGTGAGAGAACAAGCCAGGTATACATATCAGAGAAGTGGGGTCTAGACGGAGTGGGCAAATCTGAAAGCCTTGGAACTTCTTTGCTTGCTTGAGAGAATAGCAAGCAAGCTAGAGAGTGGGTGGAAAAGTTATAGAAGATAAAAGCTGAAGAGGAATCCAGAAGCCAAATTACATAGGCAAGAACAAGGGCTTTTCATTTTATATCTGAGGGAAGCCCAGACCGTTTCTCAGCTGAGTAGTGAAATGATTTGACTTAGGTTTTAAAAGAATAATCTTGGCTGCATTTCAGAGAATACATAGCTTGGGGATGTAGGGGAAGAAAACCTTTTCCATCTACCCTTCTAGGTTCTGTGGCTGGTCTAACAATTACAATGACATAAGACAGAATAACAGGAGAAAAACAAAATTATATACATTTAGGGGAGCCCCATAAAGATATAAATTTCAAAAGGCAGCCAACAATCGAGGTTTCTATATCATTTTGATCTCAAGAAAGTAGTAGAGGTCTGGGGCTACAGAGGAGGAAGGCAATTCATAGGAAGGTGAGAGGAGGAAATGTTCCATAAACAAAGGTTGCTTTGCATTGCAGATTAGTTTCTTACGTTTAAAAAAAAAAAGTTTCTTTGATAATAGCTTTCTTCCTGGTAACATGCATATTTCTTCCTTTCCAGTGTAAATTCCCTTTATAATGGCAGATTTTCCAACATATGGGGAAATTTGTATTTCTTTTACGCAGTTCAAAAGATGGTAAAGAGCTTCTCTGGAGTCTGATGGGTTTTGATTTCCTATAGCTCTAAGTAAGCTTCCTACCAAAGTGGCATATTTTGGGGAGTGGGGAGATTGCTTCAGGGGCAAGACTGGAAGCAGAGAGATAAGTATAGAGGCTTTGCTCTTGTCTAGGGGAGAGATGATGGTATCTGGGACCAAAGAGGTAGCAGTAGAGATGGTGAGATTCAGTCAGATTTGTGATACAATTAAAAGGCAATTGTAGTTAGTTGAATGGAATCCCCCTGCAAAAGAAAAAAAAAATCCATGTCAAATCACTGAAACCTGTGTCACCTTGTTTAGAAAAAGACTTTTTGCAGGTGTAATAATTATTTAAGATTTATTTAGTTATTTGAGAGAGAGAGAAAGAGAGAGAGCACACATGAATGGGAGAAGGCCAGAGGGAGAGTTAAAGAATCCTCACAGACTCCTTTGCTTGATCTCAGGAGCCTGAGATCATGACCTCAGCCAAAATCAAGAGTGGGACACTCAACCAACTGAACCACCCAGGTGCCTCAGAGATGTAATTGATTTAACTATCTTGAAATAAGGAGATAATCCTGGATTATCTGGGGGGCCCTAGATCCAATGACAGATGTCTTCATAAAAGATATATAGAAATTTGACACACAATAAAATTTCTTTCCCACACTTCCCCTCTCTCCAGTGCCTTCTGATTTATCCTGTGCTTACTCACGGGGCCCTCCAATGTATGGTGTGTCTCTTCCTGTGGGAGTTGTGGGTACAATGAAGTATCTCTTTAATGGCAGTCATTTCCTAATGATCATACCTAAATAATAATAATAATATCATACCTAAGTAATAATAAAATCTCTATTTAAAACAATTGGTGCAATGAGCAAGGTGGTTTGGCCTCAAACAGCAATGACATAACACTAGACTGTTCTTGCCTTGCTAACCAGTTTCACTAGATGGCATCAGCAGTCTGAGAAGGTACCCCTGCCTGCTGGTGTGCCTTTTTGTTGTGGCTGAAAATGCTATTTGTTGTATTTGAGGGGTGTTGCTTAAATTCAGAACTCAAAAGCTGAGTCTTCCTTGAATTCTGAGCTGAGCCGAGCTCACCTAGATTCTGGAATTATGCTCCAGGGGCACCCCTTTTTATATTGACTAGCTGGACTTACCAAAGGCTCCTCCAAAGGAAGCAAGGTATAACTTCCCTCCAAGTGCCAAAAAAAGGTCTGATCAGTCAAGCAGTCAGCAGTAATAAATGGTAAGACAATGAATTGCTATGTTCCCATGCATTTCATCCTGCTGGGTCAAGTAAAGAGTGCTCTTTATAGGTACTTGTGAGTTGTGAGCCATGCATAGGGTCAGTGTGAGGGCATCTATCTCAGAAACCATGACATCGTGTAAAAGGTATTGTTTTGGACTTAAATTTTGTGTGGTTGTTTACCTTGCAGTTATTGCAGTTTGTCCCTCCGCTGGGGGATATAAAAGACCACATTCTTGGGGACAGCACAATGTTTGTTATATACATATATAGCAAGCATATATATATAATGCTATATATATATTGCTATATGCTATATATGTGCTATATATAGGCTATATATGCTACATATGTGTATGCTACATATATAGCCTATATATAGCACATATATATATATATTATAGCAAGCATATGCATATATATATGCTTGCTATATATATATGTATCTCACAATTATATATATACATACATACACATATATATAATTTTATTCATATATATGTATATATATATACATGTATATATATATAGATAGATAGATATAGATATAGATATATAAAAGAGGGAACATTTTATCCTTGCCCTACCTAAGAACCCTGAGGAGGTTATGTAATTGATTCAGGGATGTAAAATGCTGGAATCATGTCCATGAACTACTCCTTACCAGCACACCAAGGGCCTTATGCTCAAAACACAGAGCCTCAAAACTACTAAGAAGGCCAATGGTCTTTCCAAGGAGAGTGACCAGTTGTATAATGGATATAGATCCATCATAATGTAATGGGGACAACCTAGAGAGAGAGGCCTCCATTCGTGAGCAAGGCCACTAGGGAATACTAAGAGCTTACCTGGTAAACACTTAAAGTATATGCAACAACTGGGGACAGGTAGAAGACCAAAAAAAAAAAAAAAGTGAACAGGGACTGGTGGTTTGGACTGGTGGGAGATTAAAGGCTGCTATAGGTCTCTAAGTATAAATCCATGTCCCTGGGTTGGGAAGCCTTAAAGTGAGAGGTTGCTAACTAAGAGGAAGGCCTCCAGGCCTCTTTGACCTCTCCTCCTCCCTATAACCATCTACAAGGTCCACATTGATTTACTAGCAGAAGACAAAAACTAAAAACCATGGTTCAGATGACTAAAGGACTAAAACAAAAACTAAAAGCAAGAAACAAAAAGAGAGAAAAAATACAGGGAGAAAATAAAGGTAAATAAATAAATTTTATAATAAATGAATAAGCAAACAAATAAATAAATAAATGTAAGAAAAAAAGTCTACAATATGACCCAACTTGAAATTCAAAATTTTTATAATTAAAATTTATATACTAGAATTTATATATAACAAATTATATATAATAAACATAACAAAGTTTATATACTAAAATAATTTGAATAACAGAAAAATACAAAAGGGTGCTGATTGATTTTCGTTTCTATAGCAAAACCTCTATATAATTCTCTCATTTGCTAAAATGCACTCAGCTGACACAGTGTCATAGACTTAATCAATGCTGAGGCTCAAATTATAGTTATACCTGGGGATACCACTAAATTTGAACACTGTACCATCCATGATCTTAAGAAAGTAACCAAGTATAAAATAGAAAAACTGAGTATAAAATAGTATAAAAAATAAGTGTGACTCACTTTAATGATAACCTTGCCTAGATTTCCCATAGTTGTAGTAACTATTGCTCTAAAATGTCACATAGTGGGCGTGGACATTCTCAACACCAAGAGTAAAATTAAATAAAAAATTAAAGTTAAATCAAGTCCTTGGTACTTGATAAAATGGAATTTCATGGCCTTCCAGCTAAAATGACCAATATTAAATTAAAATAGGGCCTTCAAGAATTTAAACTTATATAAATCCTCATTAATAAAGGGGTGATTATCCCTACTGTTCTACAGCCCAATTTTTCTGGTTCCTTACCATGGAAAAAATAAACGGTGTCTCATGATAGATTACTGAAACGCTAATACTATGGTCTCCGTACTCAATACTCACTATTATTAAAATTACTGTCTTCATCTAATCCACAACTGGTATACATCTTACTAATATAGATTTGGCTAATGTATTCTATTCAGTGCCCATTTCAACAGGTGGTCAGCCACAGTTTGTCTTCAGCTTCAAAGGCACACAATACATTTCAAGGCTACTTCTGAGGTACTCAGCAACATTGCATGGCACATAATCTTTGCAAATAAGAATGCAATTGTACCCACCTCTCTCCAGAAGCACAAGAGTGTCACTACATTGATAACATTGTCCTCCAAAGAGATTTATTTGAAAGCCTTACGAAGGACATAGAAGTCCAACATCTTTCAGTTCTTTTGGGGTTCTGGTGGAAACATATTCCTCATTTACAAATTTTACTTTATCTTACTAATGTTGCCACAAATTGGCCCACATTAAGTGGGGCTCCGTCCAACAAAAGACTTGAAATCTGTCCCAGTTGAAATCCCATTAGTGCCTCAGAGACACTTTCACTATATAGGCTTTGACAAACTTTTCTCACTTAAATGTTTGGACCACTTTTTTAAAAATTTATTTCTTTTCAGTGTAACAGAATTCATTGATTATGCACCACACCCAGTGCTCCATGCAATACGTGCCCTCCATAATACCCACCACCTGGCTCACCCAACCTCCCATCCCCCGCCCCTTCAAAACCCCTCAGGTTGTTTTTCAGAGTCCATAGTCTCTCATGGTTCATCTCCCCCCCAGTTTCCCTCAACTCCCTTCTCCTCTCCGTCTCCCCATGTCCTCCATGTTGTTTGTTATGCTCCACAAATAAGTGAAACCATATGATAATTGACTCTCTCTGCTTGACTTATTTCACTCAGCATAATCTCTTCCAGTCCCATCCATGTTGCTACAAAAGTTGTGTATTCATCCTTTCTGATGGAGGTATAATACTCCATAGTGTATATGGACCACATCTTCCTTATCCCATCATCCATTGAAGGGCATCTTTGTTCTTTCCACAGTTTGGTGACCGTGGCCATTGCTGCTATGAACATTGGGGTAGATGGCCCTTCTATTCATTACATCTGTATCTTTGGGGTAAATACCTAGTAGTGCAATTGTAGGGTCATAGGGAAGCTCTATTTTTAATTTCTTAAGGAATCTCCACAGTGTTTTCCAAAGTGGCTGTACCAACCTGCATTCCCATCAACAGTGTAAGAGGGTTCCCCTTTCTCCACATCCTCTCCAACACACATTGTTTACTGTCTTGTTAATTTTGGCCATTCTAACTGGTCTAAGGTGGTATCTCAATGTGGTTTTGATTTGAATTTGCATGATGGCTAATGATCATGAACATTTTCTTCATGTGTCTGTTAGTCATTTGTATGTCTTCACTGGAGAAGTGTCTGTTCATGTCTTCTGCCTATTTTTTGACATGATTATCTTTTTTGTGTGTGTTGACTTTGAGGAGTTCTTTATAGGTCCTAGATATCAGCCCTTTGTCTGTAGTGTCATATGTGAATATCTTCTCCTGTTCCGTGGGTGGCCTCTTTGTTTTGTTGACTGTTTCCTTTGCTGGGCAGAAACTTTTGATCTTGATGAAGTCCCACAAGTTTATTTCTGCTTTTGTTTCCTTCGCCTTTGGAGAGGTGTCTTGAAAGAAGTTGCTGTGGCTGATGTCTAAGAGGTTACTGCCTATGCTCTCCTCTAGGATTTTGATTGTTTCCTGCCTCACGTTGAGGTCTTTCATCCATTTTGAGTTTATCTTTGTGTATGGCATAAGAGAATGGTCAAGTTTCATTCTTCTACACATAGCTGTCCAATTTTCCCAGCACCATTGATTGAAGAGACTGTCTTTTTTCCACTGGATATTTTTTCATTACCTAAGACATAATCTTGTCACTCTAACTTTCAGACTCACCAAAGGGAGATCCCCATGACAATCTCTCCAAGATAGTAATGATGAAATTTGGAAGTTTTTGGGTTCATGAGTGAATGGCTAAGAAAGAATTCTTGAGAGGTTTCTGGTACAAAAAGGTGATTTTATTGCAGCATGGGAATGGGACGCATGGACATAAAGAGCTGCACTGGAATTATAAGGAGTGACTGATTATATATTTTTTAATTAGTAGGGGTTAGGGATAATGTGTCTCTAAGGAATTTGGAAGCCAGGTTTTCAGGACCTTGAGGGGCTAGCTACTATTAAGATAAGGTTATTTTTAGTTTTTAATAAAACATAAACATTAAGACCTTAAGGCAGCCATGACTTCCCTGAGGAAGGTCATGATCTGCATGTTTCAGGTATCTATCAGTGGGCTGCAAGGTAGTAAGAGATTTAATTTAAGCTACATTTCTCATGACTTTGTTTCCCTCATCAATAAATGAACTTTCTGAGGGTGGTGATAAGGTGGTGGAGAAGTAGAAGGCGCTGTTTCAACCAGTCCCCTAAAAGCTGATTATCTACCAAAGAACTCTGATCACCCATGAAATCAGCCTGAGATTAGAATTATATACTTCTGGATCTCTACAGGGGTAGAAGATGACAGTGGGTAGGTAAAGCAGTGGGAACATCAGACTGATACCGGAAGATAAACAAAAGCAGGAGGGAGCCACCAGAAGCGATCAGTTGGAAAGTAATACCCCAATTCGAAAGTGCCCTGTGATTGGGGACCAGCATTAACTTGGAGTCTGGTTGAAAGTGTTGGGTCAGGAGCTCCGGGAATGCTGGAGGAACAATAGAAATGACCTCTGAGCTGCCATCTTCCAGCCCCCACCCCTTCCTTAACCCTTGACTCTCCCGCCAAAAGGTTGTTTGCCCAGGTTACATCTCCATAGGTAACCTGATATCTATGCAGGAAACAGGAGCATCAGGACCCCCATACTCTCTGATCACCAAATACCTTACCATGTATGGATGTGAACCCATGCCCTGCTTTGGCCTGATAAAAGACCCTGCCGACTCCCTCCCAGCGCGACTTCCTTGACTCCCCCTTCCCGAGTCGCGGAACCTTGCCTGAAAGTGCCGACCTCCTCCTGGCGCGACTTTCCTGGCCCCCCTTCTCCTGAGCCCCGAAACTTCACCAGAGAGTGCCTTTAATATATCTTGCCTTGCACTTACCTTGCCTGGTGTTGTGTTTACCTCACCTGTAAAACTTTACATTTGGTGCCGGCACCCGGGAAGGAGATTGAGCTCCCACCCCGGTGAGGAGGCTCTCTCCTCTTCCTAGCCGGACCTGGACCTGCCTTTCCGAATGCCACTTCGTAAGCCGTGGTGAGTTTCCCCCGATTCTGCGCCTCCCTCTGGAAAGCCCTGCCCTAAACGCAGCCGCATCAGGGCAGACCCCGCAGGTCACCAGGTGACCTCCGTGACTCCAAGAGGCTGGGAGACGTCCTAACCTCTACCGCAGTCAACACAGTTTTTCCGCAACCCAGTGGTGGATGAGGGGACGCCTTCCTCCAGCCCTCGGATTGCCCAGCAATGAATCATGGGGACCTCCCAATCCAAATTCGACTCTAAAACACCCCTGGGGTGCCTGTTGGCCAATCTTAAAACCCTGGAACTGGACCAGGACCTGCGAAGGCAACCTCATACATTATTGTACCATCACTTGGCCACAATACTGATTAGACAATCAGTCCCAGTGGCCTCCAGAAGGCACACTTGAGTATCAAATTCTCATGGACCTAGACAATCTCTGCAAATGCCAAGGCAAATGGGCCGAGGTCCCTTATGTCCAGGCTTTCTGGACTTTATGCTCTTGCCCCTCCCTCTGCTCTCACTACTCCACTTCACAGGTCCTCTTGGCCCGCTCCCCTCCCCCTCCCCTGCCACCCACTGCTCCCAAAGACCCAGACCTCTCCTCCCCATCTCCCCTCTCTGAACCCCCAGAGAGCTTCACTCACCCTCTGACAAGAGGGCCCCTGGTTCCTCCTTCTCCTCCTCCTCCTTACCATGACCCCATACCCCAAGGTCCCTCTTTCCCTATGCCCCCTAACCACCCTGCTCCTTTTGTCCTTCCACCCCCACCCCATCTCATCCCCTAAACCCCCCAAATGTGAGTCTGCTCCTGGTGTGGCCCCCACCGAACCCCACCCTCACATCTCCTCCAGCCTCCTCTCCCATCTCCACCCACATGAGGGCTCAAAACCCTCCCCTGATTTAGTCTGCCTGCTAAGGGAGGTTGCCGGAGTTGAGGGAGTTGTTCGAGTTTATGCGCCCTTCTCTCTACAAGACGTTTCCCAAATTGAGAAACGTTTGGGCTCTTTTTTGGCCAACCCTGATAACTACATAAAGGAATTCCAATATCTGACCCACGCCTATGACCTCACCTGGCATGACCTACATGTGGTCCAAACTACCACCCTCACCACAGAGGAGAGGGAGCGCATTCAGGCTGCAGCCCAAGAACATGATGATCAGGTCCATCTTACTGATGACACCATGCCAGTTGGTGCTCAGGCAGTCCCAGCCATGGAGCCTGAATGGGACTACCAAGATAGCCAAGATGGCCACCAGCGCCATGACTGCATGGTCCAGGGCCTTATCACCGGCATGCGGGCAGCATCTAATAAGGCAGTCAACTATGATAAACTTAGGGAGGTCATTCAGGATCCAAACAAGAACCCAGCCATGTTTCTTAACTGACTTACTGAGGTGCTGACTCAATACACTCGCCTAGACCCAGCCTCTCCGGCAGGGGCGACTATTTTAGCTACCCACTTTATTTCTCAGTCAGCTGCCGACATTCAGAAAAAATTAAAGAAAGCAGAGGAGGGCCCTCAAACTCCCATTTCTGATCTGGTGAAAACAGCATTTAAAGTCTTTAACTCCTGAGAGGAGGCAGCAGAACTTAACCGCCAAGCCAGACACCAACAGAAGATCCAACTGCAGACCCAAGCCCTGGTAGTGGCCCTGAGGCCAGCAGGTTCTGGGGATCTACAGAAGGGAGCACCTAACAGCGTCCCTCCAGGGGCCTGTTTCAAGTGAGGAGCTGAAGGACACTGGGCCTGTCAATGCCCCAATCCTAAAGGGCCTACTAGGCCATGCCCTCAATGCCACATGATGGACCACTGGAAATCGGACTGCCCCAGCCTCAGGGGATTCCCGGTGCCTCCACACAGGGGAGAACCTGAAATGGTAAGTCCTGCCTTCCAACTTCTCAGATTGGAGGATGACTGACGGAGCCCAGACTCGGACACCCCTCTCACTCATGCCGAGCCCAGGGTCACACTCCAGGTAGTGGGTAAGTCCATTTCCTTTCTGTTGGACACAGGGGCTACCTATTCTGTCCTGCCTTCCTACTCAGGTCCTACTTGTCCCTCCCCAGTTGCAGTTATGGGAATTGATGGTACCTCCTCCACTCCAAAGGCCACCCCACCCCTTACCTGCAGCCTGGATGGGTTCCCCTTCTCACACTCCTTCCTCATTATCCCTTCCTGCCCTGTTCCCCTAATAAACAGGGACATCTTCCACAAACTTCAGGCCACCATTCGTCTCTCTCCCTCTCCCTCGACTTCTGCTCACCTCATCCTCCCTCTACTCCCCTCTGACTCATCCTCTATCCCAAACTGTCTCCCCTCTGTAGACCCACAGGTATGGGACATTTCCAGACCTATAGTAGCAACCCACCACACCCCAGTCAGGATATGACTCAAGGACAAGTCTACATTTCCATCCCGCCCACAGTTCCCTATCTCAATGACCCACCGGTAAGGACTTAAGCCCATCATCAACTGTCTCTGGCAGCAGGGTCTCCTTATCCCCATTAACTCTCCATGCAACACCCCCATCCTCCCCATTAAAAAGCCCTCAGGAGGGTATCATGCTTAGTGAAATAAGTCAATCAGAGAAAGACAACTATCATATGATATCCCTGATATGAGGAAGTGGAGATGCAACATGGGGGACTAGGGGGGCAGAAAAAGAAGAAAAGAAACAAGATGGGATTGGGAGGGAGACAAACCATAAGTGACTCTTAATCTCACAAAACAAACTGAGGGTTGCTGGGGGG
>PISX010030570.1:0-18566 GCA_004024625.1 Mellivora capensis | reverse complement strand
AATAGTATAAAACTGCATGAGAATAAAATTCAACAAAGTTAAGGGGTGCCTGGGTGGCTCAGTCGGTTAAGCTTTTGCCGTTGGCTCGGGTCATGATCCTAGGGTCCTGGGATGGATTCCCACTTTGGGCTCCCTGCTCAGCGGGGTGTCTGCTTCTCCCATTGCTTCTCCCTCATGCTTGGCCTCTCTCAAATAAATTAAAAAAAAAAAATCTTAAAAAAAAATCCAGCAAAGTGTCTACCTCTGACAGGCAGGAAATCTGATCTGGGAGCATTAACCAGAGGGATTTAATTATATCTATAGGTGTTTATCTGATGCAAATAACACCAGACGAGCTAACAAGTGATGCATATATGGCTTTTTAAAATTCCATACTTTTTCTATATATTTGAAATGGCATTTAAAAAACAACCAAAAAAGTGTGGGAGTGGGAGGGTGGGGGGGAGGGTCTACTGGCTCCAAATTAAGCCTAACATCAAAGCTTAAGAAATAGGTCTAAAAGTGGTAATGCCCCATCAGCTCAGTAACATGACAAACCTAATGATACAGATCATCCCCAAAGTCAGAAAGCAGCACAAAAGCTAGAACATTCCTCTAATTCAGAATAAGTCATTTAAAAAGTAAATTGTTTTTGGACATAAGAAGGCAGAATAGGAAGCCCCAGAACTGAACACCCCACAGAAACACGGACTTAATATATGGTCCAAAAAGACCTTGTATGGTCTATTCTATGAAAACTCCAGAAGCCAGTTAGGAAGTCACAGTTGCCCAGACAATCTCAAAGCCAAGAATAGGTGCACTGAAATGGGTAAGAAAAGAGGTTTTATTGCAACGATGTCAGTCCCTAACCCCATGCCAGCAAAGCTCATGATTGGGAAGAAAAGCCCGCATCACAGCTTCTCCCTTGGAAGAGAAAGAGAAGCACAGAACAATCATCCACTGTGCCAGGTTTTGGGGGGGGGCTCCCCAAGAGACTGGCTTCAGTCTGGCCTGACTCAAAGCACTACTTTGGATGCCTGGGGGCTGCTAAGAACACGAGAAAGCTTATGGGTTGATGAACCAACACCTCAGACCCCCCAACAGAGCAAGACACTACAGCCTCCTGATAACAAAAAAACAAACAAAAAAACCTGTCAAACCTGGGGTGAGGAGGGGGCTGGATTATGCACACGAAGTACAGAGATGACATATCCCCATAAAAAGTTTGAGATGCCCCCAGAAACTTAGCTGGGCTGACTGGTGAAGATCTTCCCCAGTTCAAAGCCAATCTATACAGACAGACAGAGGCAGCTATTTTCTCAAATGCAAAAATCACATAAAAAAAAATAAAAAGGTACATAAACAGGGAAACGCGGCCCAATCAAAGAAACCAAAATAAATCTCCATAAAGTAGCCAAAAAGAAATGGAGATCTATGAATTACCTGATAAAAAATTCAAAATAATCATCTTAAGCTTAATGTGCTATAAGAAAACACAGGTAACTTCACAAAATCAGGAAAACAATCTGTGAACAAAATGAGAAAACAAAGATCTCAAAACTACATATTTAAAAAATGGCAATTCTGGAGCTGAAGAATACAAAAACTGAACTGAAAAATTCACAATCAAGCAGAAGAATCAATGAGCTCAAAGGCCATTCATTCAAAGTTATCACATCAGAAGTACATAAAAAAGAATGAACAAAAATGAAGTAAAGTCTAAGAGACTTATAAGATACAATCAAGCCAGCTGATACATAGGACTAAGTGAAAGCCAGGCAGAAAAGGCTGCATAGTCTACGATCCCAAACATATGACATTCCGGAAAAGGCAAAAGTATGGAGAGAATAAACGACCAATGGCTGTCTGGGGCTAAGGGAGGAGTCGGCAGAGCACGGAGAATTTTTAGGGCGGTGAAACCACTAAAAGGGTATATACATGTCACTATATTTGTCTAAACGTACAGTATGTACAACACCAAGAGTAAACCCTAATGTGAACTATGGACTTTGGGTGATAATGTGTCAGTCAAAGTTCACCGATTGTAGCATATGTTACCACTCTGATAAGAGATGTAGATAATGCCCAGAGCTATGCATGTGCAGTGGGGAGTAGGCATATCAAAAATCTTTGTACATTGTGCTTAATTTTGCTGTGAACCTAAAACTGCTCTAAAAATAAGTCTACTTAAAAAAAAATACCTCTAATCATCTCAAGGAGCTAGAAAAAGGACAAAATAAACCCAGTTATCAGAAGGAAAGAAATAATAAAAATTAGAGCAGAAATGAGAGACTAGATCATATCAACAAAACCACTGGTTACACCAAGAAAAAAGAGAAAAAACAACATAAATCAGAAGTGAAAAGAGGACACATTACAAGTGATACAGATATAAAAAGGGATTCTAAGCAGCTATAACAAATATATGCCAACAGACTAGATAACCTAGAAGAAATGGATACATTTCTAGAAACATGCAACCTACCAAGAGTGAATTGTGAAGAAATTAAAAATCTGAACAGACCTGAAATTAGTGAGGGTGAATCATAATAAAAAAATCTCCAAAGAAAAAACACAGATAAGATGGCTTCGCTAGTTAAGTCTACCAGTTAAAAAATTAACAATTCTTTTCAAACTCTTCTAAACAACTGAGGAGAGAGTACTTCCGAAGTCATTCTATGAGGCCAGCACTATTCTGATACCAAGATTAGACAAAGGTTTTACAATAAAACTATGGATCACTAGATCTCTTATGAGTATTGGTACAAAAACCCTTAAGGGGCACCTGGGTGGCTCAGTGGGTTAAGCCTCTGCCTTCAGCTCAGATCATGATCTCAGGGTCCTGAGATGGAGCCCCGCATGGGGGCTCTCTGCTCAGCAGGGAGCCTGCTTCCCCCACCCCTCTCTGCCTGCCTCTCTGCCTGCTTGTGACTTCTGTCAATTAAGTAAATAAAACCTTAAAAAACCCTACTAAACACTAAGCAAACCAAATCCAACAGCACATTAAAAGGATTACACACCAGAGGGCGCCTAGGTGGCTCAATGGGTTAAGCCTCTGCCTTCGGCTCAGGTCATGATCCCAGGGTCCTGGGATCAAGCCCTGCCCTGCACTGGACTCTGCTCAGCAGGGAGCCTGCTTCCTCCTCTCTCTCTGCCTGTCTCTCTGCCTACTTGTGATCTGTCAAATAAATAAATTTTAAAAAAAATTAAAAAATAAAAAAAAAATTAAAGGATTATACACCAGAACCAAGTGGGACTCCTGGAATACAAGAATGGTTCAACATTCTAAAATCAACCCATGTAATCCACCACATTAAGGATAAAAACCACATGATCACCTCAACAGATGCCATAAAAGCATGTCACAAAATTCAACACCTTTTCTTGAACAAAAAACACTCAGTGAAGTAGGAACAGAAGGAAATTACTTCAAGATAATAAAGGCCATACATGAAAATCTGCAGTTTAACATCACATCCAATGGTGAAAACCTGAAAGCGTCCACTGTTTGTTTTTTTTTAATTTTATTTATTAATTTGACCGAGAGAGACACAGCAAGAGAAGGAACACAAGCAGGGAGAGTGGGGAAGGGAGAAGCCTGCCTTCCACCGAGCAGGGAGCCCTATGTGGGCCTCGATCCCAGGACCCTGGGATCATGACCTGAGCTGAAGGCAGACACTTAAGGGCTGAGCCACCCAGGAACCCTAAAAGTTTGCTCTTTTAAGGTACCTGGAATATATATTTAAATTCACAATGTGTGACTGATATTCATCCAGAAAATATCTGTATTTTTTAAAGTTCTGTGAAACCAAATGAAATCAATGAATAGGTCACTGGGAAGGCACAAGTCAGGATATTAATAGAACTGGCTCTGTATAAAAACAAGGATGGAAGACAAACAGAAAAGTAAGGTTAAAGGAAAAAAGGTTTTATATTTGGATAGGTAAACAGATGAGTTCTTGACCAAAGGAAGGATGATGTATGGCAGAGCAAACACATTTAAAAGAGGTTCCTCTGCCTACACACGCATCTGATAGCTTTGAAATACATAAAGCCTTATTCCATATTAATGTGTGCGGGTAAGTCAACAAGAGGTTTCTGTGTGGAGGCCAAAAACCTTTTTCTCCTAAGCTGCTTAGCCTAACATAGTTTAAAGTATAACTACAATTGAGGGGTGCCTGGTGGCTTAGTTAAGCATCTGACTCTTGATTTCGGCTCAGGTCATGATCTCGGGTCCATGAGATCGAGCCCCGCACTGGGCTCTGTACTCAGCGTGGAGTCCACTTGACATACTCTCTCTCTCTCTCTCTACCTCCCTCAGCTCCTCCCTCCATGCTTGCATGCTCTCTCAAGTAAATAAATAAATAAAATGTGTAAAAAATAAAGTACAGCCCCAATTTAAAGACGCCAAAGAGTAGAACTAGGTAAAGGTTTTGCTAGTGGTTTTTATTTTTTCTAGCAGGTAATGTGCATTAACCTAAAGAGTTCAACAAAAGCCATACTCATTGGCCATGTTTTATTTGTCCTGCTCTTTGAACAGGATAAGCAAAGATACAGACAGTATTCAATAAAATAAAATAGAAGAAACAAATTCCAAGAGACTGCAAAGCCACATGCTACATTTAACCTAATTTTATTCATGCTTGCCTTGGGATGGGGAACAGATCATTCAGTAAAAACATACAGTAAAAACAAAATATGTCTTATCATGTACAACTTTTAAACTACAATAATGATGTACCTTAGTTACTTCCATGCACACAAGTCTAACATTACAGTTGTTTTTTTTTTTTTAAATAAACACAGTTAAGACTTCTAGGAGCATTTTATAATAAAGTAATTCCTAATGTTTCTTTGTAGATAGATCAAGCACCTCCAAAATACAAATTCCTATACACAGTGAGCGCTTTACTTAAAATGAATACTTAATTAAGTACGTGGACAGCCTTAGGATGAGCTGACATATATTCAGCTAAGTAGGCAACAAACCATAGTGCCAAATGGAAAAGTGTATTTGCAAATAAATTTCAAAAACTAAGTTAACTTTTTATAATTAAATACAGAAAATATACTGATTTGCTAAAATAAATAAGATGTGATGTAGTAACACTTCACTATAAAGAATGCATACCAGAACATTTATAAACGGTGCATGACTCTTATTAAGAATAGTTTACTATAATAAACGCTGGCTAAATAGAAGTGCATATGTGAAGCACTATGGGTGGTCTATGTTTTGCCACATACTTTTGTTACCTTGAGGTAGATAACACATGTGTACCAAATTCGGCATTCATTTTCAGTTGCTGCTGGTATCATGTGTTTTAAGAAATGTGTACAGTATGAAAAACTTGAAAATACTCATGAATGAAAAATGTTTTAGGAAAAAAATAGATATTTTCATGCAATTATGTACAGTCTCACTGTGTAAATTTCAAGGCAAGATTTTTGTTTCCTGTAAAACAGATCATTGTTCTATGAGAGAATGTTTTTTACTTGTCTTAGTGCATTTCTTTTGTCGCCTCCTGCATTGCATTATTTTGCTCTATTCTTTATTTTTTGTGTGCAAACGACATGCCAGTTAAAATGAAAACCATCTCACATGTAGAAAAAAAGTCTGGATTTTAAAAACCAAGAACTAATAAAATCCTTTCTAAATGACACCATATGATTCAAGTAAAAAAATGACTGAAACACTAGTAATAAAAAAGACAACACATTTCATGAAGAATACAAAGAGAAATGTCTGCTGAGTGTTTTAGTTCAGATGTTTCAGAATGCTGCTATATGTCTTATGAGGAATCTGAGGGGAAGATTTCATAGCAGAAGGTGTTAAGGTGGCCTGTATTGACTTAAGTGGGGACCCAACCGGGCTGTGAAACTGCGGGATGCCTATGGATTCAAGCTGCTTGTTAAAGAGGAACTCCCCACTGTTGTTCAGAAATCCTTCCTCATTTCCTCTCTCCCCAAGCTTCCCATCCTCTACTGGCTCAGTTTCTAGCATTTCAGTATCTTCCTTCCTGCTAAAGAACTTGTCCAAGTAACTGGTGTAAGTGTTTTCCTTCTCAATTTGCTCATCCTTCCTTACCTCACAACAAAACTGATTAATGAGAAAACAGTCCTCCCCACCACCCACAAACTGGCTATCCCAAGAAGACTGGTACAAGGCTTCTAACTGAGCCAAATTTGCCATTCCTTTTTCCTGTTTTTCTCGGCTTACTGACTTTGATATCAAACCTTTCAATTCTAGTTGGGACACTGAGCTATTCAAGTCATTTAATTTATCAACAACATCAGTAGGCTCATGTTGTGAACTAAGTTGAATAGTTCCTGCAATAAAGGAATCAAAGTCAAATCCCTGATTCTTTTCCCTTTCTTTTTCAGCCAGTTGCTGTGATGCTTCCTCTAGAGCTATCTGGGCTTTAACCAATCCATTCCTTTCACATTTTGACTTGCCCTTCTTATCAGACTTTTCTTTGCTTTGTTCTTTCCAATTGGAAAGATCTATAATAAGCTTGGGTTCATAATAATGGTTAACTTCACTCTCTCTCCAAACTAAGTTATCTAAATATGATGATGACCTTGTTTTGTAGTTACAAGTATGGCTACACTCCAGATCACAATATTTGTTTTCATGATGATCTGGGTACTGCCAACAAGGATCAGTAGAGTAATTGGTATCAAAAGCAGGATCCTCCAAATACTTTTCACGATCTCCATCCAAATATTTTCGAGGATCAACCTGTACTTCTTCTTCATCAGTGACATCAGACAGAGCTCTTGGGTCAAGCTGAACTTCATCAATATCAAAGTTGTTATGTATAGGCCAATCATGCTCTGAAAATTGACAATCATGGTACCTGAAAAAATTAACGCAGTAATGTGAGTTTTAGGTATAGGATTTCATTTTCAAATTCACTGAGTGCCTTTCAGGTGAAAGCATTCTGCTAGGTCTATATGGGGACAACAGGAGTATAACTCAATTTTAATGGATAAGTAAGATTGTTACTACATATAATAATATGAGACAATTTTGGTAATTACCAATGAAACATATAATTACAGTAAAATGCTGTCACCATTCTTAAATTTAAGACAAATATCATTTTACACTTGTTCCATCTTTTCTCTATTCTATTTTTCATTGACCTTCAAAGACAATTGTAGATAAACATCAGACTGGCTGGCATTTCTACAGTTCAATTCCAACAGTTTCATACAGAGAAAAAATACTTCGTGGCCACAAAATAGCTATCTCTAATCTCAATCAGGTCTCTTACAGATTTTCACTCTCCTGGTAACAAGTCAGACTAGAACAGAGGAAGCCTTGCTGGGATTCATCAAATACAAAAATAACCCTCTCCATGTACACGCACTATTGAATGTGGTATGTTTTTATTGACACATCACAGCAAGGTGGCTGTTCCATACCCCATACAGAGGCAGACTGAGACAGACAGACACACACACACACACACTTGGGGGATGGAGAGAAGGGACTAGAAAAGAGACTGGAAAACATCTGAGTACGGATCAAAGAATTACATGTGGATAGTAGAAACGTTCACGCAGACCAACAGGTCATTGCCAGATGTGTAAACATACAAATACCTCAACATTTTAGGAGGGAAAAAATGCAATAACTAAACAAACTAAATTAATACTAACTACTTCTTTAATTATTAAATATTGTTCTTTTAAACATAGAAATATATGAAATTTTAAAGTTTTAAGATTGTCATTAGTGGGACGCCTGGGTGGCTCAGTCAGTTAAGCTGCTGCCTTCGGCTCGGGTCGTGATCCCAGAGTCCTGGGATCGAGTCCCATATTGGGCTCCTTGCTCAGTGGGGAGCCTGCTTCTCTCTCTGCCTCTACCTGCTTGTGCGCGCACTCTCTCTCTCTCTCTGACAAATAAATAAATAAAATATTAAAAAAAAAAAAAGATTGTCATTAGTGACTGACACCTGGCCAAATATTGAAACCACCCAAAGATTTTAAATAATATTGATTCATGGGGTGCCTGGGTGGCTCAGTGGGTTGAGCTTCAGACTCCTGGGTCTCAGCTCAGGTCATGATCTTGGGGTTGTGAGATCAAGCCCCACATGGGGCTGTGCACTCAGCTCAGAGTCTGCTTGAAAGATTCAAGAAAGAATCTCCCTCCCTCTCTGCAACTCCCTAACTCATGCTCTCTCTAAAATAAATAAAATCTTTAAAAATAATCGTATTGATTCATTAGTATATGCCATGATCCTACTTAGAAGCAAAATTGTATTTAAATTTCCCTAGGAATTCAGAAATCCTAAAAGAAAGCTGAGGGGAAAAAAATCTTTAAAATGTGTAATATTGACCATTTTGATATTTTATACTATTCAAAATAGAAGAGGTCTCTTTATACTGAACCTGCATTCAAGCAGCCCAAGATTAATTTTGTGTCATCAGGAAAACAGATTTGAATAGCATATACCATGAATCAAAATAATTTCTATTCTAAGATACGAGAGATTTTACGTAAAAATTTGAGACATTATGGATATACCTATTTGGATACAGTTGTTTTGTTACCCAACATTTAAAAAAACAATTGTGATTTTTTTGTAAATACAAAAGCAATAGTTTAAAATGGTTCAGATTTCCAATTTTCAACCCTCATGTTTAAAAAGGACCTTTTATTTGTTAACAACTAAACATGCCTTAATGGCATTGAAAATGTTTCAAAGTAGAATTTACATCTTCCCATTATGTATATATCCTATCCAGTAACTATTAAATATTTAAATTATATAAAGGCTATTCAAAGATATTAATAACTTAAGTAGAAACTCAGAGACCATTACTAAGTTTTTAAAACATCTATACTGTCCTGTCCTATATAATTCAAAAAATAAAACTCAATTCATTATGGTTTACTGAAAAGAAAATAAATGGGCCACGATCATATAGTAGTCAGTACTCTGTACTATGAAAATACAACAAATGATATTTTTCTAACAGGATCAATTTACCTTTCCCAGTTATAAATATGACTATGAGTTTCATCCATAAGCAAAATATCATCAACTTCATCTTCAATATGAAAAGGATGACTTGAAATTGGCTCATCCATTGGAAAAGAATATATGCTCATGTAAGGATGGGAAAGCGCTTCTTCTGCTGTCAACCGATCCATTGGGCTAAATGTCAAAATTTGTTCCAGGAAATCCAGTGCTGCAAAAGAAAGGGATAAAACACCTTAACTGTACTGGAGGTCCACCAACCAATGAAGGAAAAGAAAAGGATTATGTAATTAAAAGGTAAATTAAGGGGACGCCTGGGTGGCTCAGTTGGTTAAGCAGCTGCCTTCGGCTCAGGTCATGATTCCAGCGTCCTGGGATCGAGTCCCACATCAGGCTCCTTGCTCGGCAGGGAGCCTGCTTCTCCCTCTGCCTCTGCCTGCCACTCTGTCTGCCTGTGCTCGCTCTCTCTCTCTGACAAATAAATAAAATCTTAAAAAAAAAAAAAAGGTAAATTAAGTTTATCAGACAAATAAAACTAATTTATCTGATTTACAGAGTAAAAAGAAAAGACACTCAATAAACACAGTAAATATTTGAAATGTACCCAAATCTCGTACTATGGTCAGTTACAAAGAAAAAGAATACATTAAGTTGGACCATATAAGACTTCTATTTTTGTCACTCAAAAATGGTCAAATAACAGCAATTTCATATGGTTCAATCTAATACTTTACAGGTCATAATCTCAGCTCTGCAACTCACTAGCTTAAATGAATTACTTACTAGCAGTAAAGGACTAGATAGGGCTTAAACTTGCTGAACTTCAGTTTTTTCATGTATAAAATGGAAACAGAGAAAGTATAAAGTATAAAAATTAAATGTAAAGCATAGTGTCTAGTGCTTCATAAAAAATCCTTTCTCCTTTCCTTCCCTTATCTCACTGACTAGCTGTTGTACTAATTTGTTGATCTCTGTTTCACAACAATCACACTCCAACATCACACACAAATGCACTTGATCACTTTAGGGCTTTGGAAGAAGAGTTACCTACCACACACCCAATTCTTCCCGCTAACTTAGCTCATAAGCTCCTAACCCATCCAGAACCATTATTGGTCACCAGACTGAAGGCCGCCCTTATACAACCACATACTTGTATACCAATCCTCAACTGTGAATCACTTCCCCCATCTACTTTCCCTGTGCCTAGTCAAACAGCACTGATGAAAGCTCAATGCAAAAACCACACACACACACACACAGCTCACGAAAAATTCATATTGTAGAATTGCAATTGGCCTTTGCTATTGCTCAGCAATGTTCCACACCATCTCTTTATGCTCTCAATCTTTATCAAATCTAAACCCATTTCACATTTATCTTTTTATTTATTTATTTATTTGTCAGAGAGGGAGGGAGAGAGCACAAGCGAGCACAGGCAGACAGAGTGGCAGGCAGAGGCAGAGGGAGAAGCAGGCTCCCTGCCGAGCAAGGAGCCTGATGTGGGACTCGATCCCAGGACGCTGGGATCATGACCTGAGCCGAAGGCAGCTGCTTAACCAACTGAGCCACCCAAGTGTCCCTACTTCACATTTATCTTAATACCTACTTCTTCACTAATGGCCTGTCATATATCTTCTTATCTTTACTTCTGTCTCAAAGGAAAAGATAATCCTTTTCTCTAAAATTAAGCTATACTCTAGAAAGGACGCTATTCTCAATTCCCAATTTCTTATTAATGTAAACAACACCTGATTCCTTATAGCCTTTTTTATTTTACAAAGTGCTGTCATATACATTATCTTATTCAATCCTCAAATCATTCCAATAACAACTAAAGAAACCTAAAGCTCATTGCTACTCATACCCTTCAGTGGCCTGGGGCTGAGGACTCTGTTTCCTCTACCCCCCCCCCTTATATTACCCTAATCTAGGAAGTCATTTCACAATACATCAAGCTATTCTTGGTTCTCTTGCAAAAGAGTCCATCTTAATTAGCCCAGGGCCCTCGTGTCTCAAGGTAAGACAGACACTAAAGCACAGAGTTATAAAGGGCTTACCCAGCACAATTACCATTCTCAAAGGGAAGGGAAATATGTATCCAACTATACAAGAGGAATATACTCTAAAATCCCTAGCATTTGGGAACTGTAGGCAGCAGGAAGAGGTAAGAAAGAAACTAGCCCCTAACCTGAGCTCCCAAGTGCATGCAACATATGCATATGTAAACTATTTCCATAGTTGCTCAAAGTTCTATTGGACAGCACTGCTCTTTATAAAGGAAAACAATCTATTGCCTATGATGGTGTTGAAGTATGCGAAGATACAGAAATGCATGGTAAACTACAGCAAAAGGGAGGATGAGAGCTAAGTACAGAGGAAAATGAAAAAGGATATTTCATCCAAAGACAAAAGACCAACTAGGGTTCCTAATCATCTTAATGTTTTAATTCATATGTACTTAATCTTGTATTTTTTTACCCTCTGAAGATCATGAACATGTGAGAAAAGAACATGTATTATTCTTACTAAGTCCCCACTGCCTCAGAATATGCTTTGCCCAAGAGTAAAACTCCAATATTAATCAAGAAAAAACTGGTATAGAATGTATCTACATAGTAAATCTTTAGTTTCAGGAACTTTAAAAACTCTGCATTGCTCTTGTATGTGAGCACAGCTCTGCCACTTATGATCTTTACCTGATGGTTAATTAACCCATTATAAGAGACATACAGTCAATGCATTATGAATAATTCCAGCCATCAGCCAAACAGTCAAGTTGGTTCACAGCTAAGACATGATCCCAACCCTAATGAGGGCAGGGAAAACGAAGATTCAAATTTGGTGACACTGCAAATGCTGCAACAGCATGTCCTACATTACTAGCTTGCCTCTTTTAATAAGACATAGCAACAGCGACAATGACGCCAAAGGCAATCAGGTTTATTCCTATCCCGTAACCTGCCTGAGCAGAGCCAAACCTGTAGTGGGTTTTAAAAATACACAGGTGGGGCGCCTGGGTGGCTCATTCTGTTTGAGCATCTGACTCTTCGTTTCGGCTCAGGTCATGATCTTGGGGTCATGGGATGGAGCCCTATGTGCCAGGCTCTTCGCTCAGCTCCGGGAGGAGGCGTTCTCCCTCTCCCTCTGCCCCTCCCTCCTGCTCACATGCATGTGTTCTCTCTCAAATAAATCTAAAAAATAAATAAATAAAGTAAAATAAGACACATGCTCTGCTCCCCATGCCCCTTTAGAATTCTGACCTAATAGCCTGCATTTTTAGAAAGCTTCCAGAGACGATTCTGAGACATAGTCAAATGCTATGTGACTACTGTTCAGTTATGAACAAGGATGTCATCACAGGGGCTCCAAGGTCAGGAACAAGATAACCAGCACTGGAATCTGATTGTGAAGATAGACTTAAAGGCCAGATAGGAATGTATAATACTGAAAAGGAAGCCTACAAAACCTGCTGAAATTAAATACAGCTGGTTTCCTTTTTACTTAGGCATTTATTATAGGAGTTTAAAGCACATTTGAGAAAACAAAAAAGTCATTATGATTTTACCATCCAGTGCCTATTTCTCAAAACACTTGCTCCTTTATTTTTAAAGGGTTTTTCTGTTTTGTTTTTTAATTTGACAGAGATCACAACTATGCAGAAAGGCAGACAGAGAAGGGGGGAAGCAGGCTGCCCACCAAGCAGGGACCCCGATGCGGGGCTCGATCCCAGGACCCTGGGATCATGACCTGAGCCGAAGGCAGAGGCTTAACCCATTGAGCCACCCAGGCACCCCTATTCAGTTATTTTTAAGTAGGCTCCACGCCCAGCACAGAGCCTAACGGGGCGGGCGCGCGCACGACCAACCCTGAGATTAAGACCTGAACTGAGATCAAGAGTGGTTGGACACAACCCACTAAGCCACCCAGATGCCCCCAAACACTTGAAATTTTAAAACACTTTGATACACAATATCCTGAACCACATATAATGATCAGAGTGGGTATTATGAATAAGGGGTATATAATTCAGACAAACCTTAAGATGCTTAGAAAACTGTATCTTCCCAACTTGTTGATTCATAAAGAACTACACAATCCTAACACTGATGCATCTTAATATACTTCTTAAAGCTGTAAGACACAATCAACTTTTAAGAAAATTTTGTTTCTCATGTCTAACCCTCTTCCTTAAAAATATGTTATCCTGGGTGCCTAGCGGGCTCAGCTGGAAGAGCACACAAAGTCTGATTTCAGGGTTGTGAGTTCAAGTCCTGCACTGGGTATAGAGATTACTTAAAAGTAAAATCTTAAAAAAGAACAGCTGGGACGACTGGGTGGCTCAGTTGGTTAAGTAGCTGCCTTCAGCTCAGGTCCTGATCCCACATTGGGTTCCCTGCTCAGTGGGGAGCCTGCTTCTCCCTCTTCCTCTGCTTGCTGCTCCCTCTGCTTATGTTCTCACTCTCTGTCAAATAAGTAAATAAAATCTTAAAAAAAAATTTTATCTTATGGCAGGTAACTACTACAACAGTTAAAGACTTTTGCATATTATTTATAGCAATAAACCCTAAAGACATATCACTCTGAGACACAAAATTATTTGCTTTAGTGGTCAAAAAAGTTTTGACTTTCTTCAAGTTTCTATCCCTTCCAAGCTTGCACAAACTCTCACATTTAACACCTAAATGTTCCCAAACTCTTATGTAATGTGTTTGCTCATACAGAGATTTTGCTCTTTACTCCATCTCTTCCTTGCCCTGAAGTCTTTGCTTTCCCCAACTCAATTTACTCTTTCATACCTAAATCACATTCATATTCATAGCCACACTTATCATATAACCCTCACAAAACTCCTTTTTAGCTTAGTGAGGAACAGTGACTCTAGATGTTCGCCTACAGTAGATAGTTATCAGAGGTGTAAGCTGTAAAGTTGATGGAGTTAGAACCAGGAGAAGGATACACTTTATGTAACCTGAAAAACCAGAGTAACAAACCCACAAAGCCCTGCCTAACAGCCAGACAAAAAGGGGAAGAGCTGAAGTTTTAGATAAGGTATACTGTCTAAAGATGATTTAGGATACACAGCTCCTGCTTGTGTCCATGCACCCGTGTACACACAAACCCACCCCCATCACATGATGGTTACTCTTGAGTAACAATACCTTCTCTACTAATTCCTGGAAGCAGCTGAGTTAAAGGTTTGTGTGGCTCAGTCATATCATTTCTAATGTAAACTGGAATTACGCTGAGAAGCTCCTGACGATCTTCCTCATGTACAACAGGAATAGATTCTAAAATCAGCTGCATCTGTTCAAGTTCATGTGCACCTGAAATTAAATAAACATCAAATATAAATAAACACATTCCTCAAGGTTTACTTATTTGGCAACAGACATTCTAAAGCTGTAGGAAACTAACTTAAATACTGTAACGACCACTGGGAGGAAAATGACTAACTGAATCCTTAACCAGCAGGTTTCTTTGCTTTGAGTATCAATCTACTCAAAAAGTGTGTCTGTGTCTGCTCACGGATATACTTACTTTTGCCTGCTTTGTTTCCCTAAGAAACTGACCCTTTAAGTTTAGCCTCATATTAAGGTATCACAAAGTAGTGAAAAAAGCAATGAAGTGGGATTCAAGAGACATGGATTCTAGTCTTGGCTATACCACTAATTAACTGGCTATACCTCTGGGAATACTTAGCATAGTAATGACTTCATTTCATCATCAGTAAAATGGAGGGCTGGACTAGATGCGCACTACAGGAAGTTTTATAGTTACGCGTCAGGCTCATTTCAGAACCACTATCCAGAACCACTATTAAAGAAATAACAGGGGAACATTAAGCTAAATAGTGACTAAAAATTCAGTTTGCTTTTCCACAGATTTCTAGAATTCATTCCACCTCTAAATTTTTCTTCAGTATCTATGGTGAGCAAGGCACTTTAAAGTACAACTGTGAAGCAAAAGAGACCAAGTCCCTGCCTTCGTGGAGCTTGTAATCCAGTGGAAGAAGACAGATAATAACTCTGTCAACATTTATGTCAAATGGTGACAAACGCTATGAAGAAAAATTGAGTAAGCAGGGAGGATAAAGGGCACTTTATGGGTAGGACTGCTAATTAATACAGGATGACCAAGTAAGGCCTCAGTGAGAAGCTAAAAATGGAGGAAGTTGGGGAACACACCATGCATTCACAAGGAGGAAGGGAGTTCCAGGAAGATGGGAAAAGGTGCAAAGGTTCAGAGGAGAGTGGGCTTGGTGTGTCTAAGAAACAGCGGTTAGGTTAAGTGTAGCTGAAATAGAGTGGTAGAGGGGGAGGGGTGTGTATAAGAAATGAAGTGGTACCAGAACACAAAGGGTTTGCTTTATCCTGAATTTGATATGGAGACACTACAGAGTTTCAAGCAGAAAAATGGCATGTTCTGATTTATGTTTTCATAGAACTCCCATGGCTGCCATGTGGTAACTGGGCTACAGACAGCAAATATTAAAGCAGAAAAAGCAGTTAAGTCCTGCATTAGACCAGGAGAAACATAATGGTTGACTGAACTGTGGGGAGGTGGGCAGTGAGAGATAATAACAAGCAGTTAGATTCTATTCTTATTTCAAAGGAAGAGCCTATAGAATCTGTACTGACAGAAGTGTAGGATGAAGCCAAGATTTTTGACTCAGCAACTAAAAAGGGGATCTGGTTTACTAAGATGAAGACAGCAAAAAAAGAAAATACGAGGGAGAAATATCAGGAGTTCAGTTTTGGATAGGTTAAATTTGAGGCGCTATTAGACATCTTAGTCCGTGCCCTTTATTGCGCTGTGCATTTGGAACCTGCACCTAATAAACAGATCTCCATCATGCTGCTTTTACTGAATGGTTCACAAATCTCCCTTTACAAGAAAGCAGTAATCTAAAACTGGATCTTTAAAATCATTTCTGAAACAATTCCCATTAACTGTTAAAAGTTTACATGGGTTTAAGATCAAAATTATGTTATTTGTTTCTTAAACCAATTATTTTTAGTGCTATACTTGAACAATTCTAAATATGCTGAACAAACATTTAAAAATACATTAAGGTGGGACGCCTGGGTGGCTCAGTTGGTTAAGCGCTGTCTTCGGCTCGGGTCGTGATCCCGGCGTCTTGGGATCGAGTCCCACATGGGGCTCCTTGCTCGGCAGGGAGCCTGCTTCTCCCTCTGCCTCTGCCTGCCACTCTGTCTGCCTGTGCTCGCTCTCTGGCTCTCTCTCTCTCTCTCTGACAAATAAATAAATAAAATCTTAAAAAAAAAAAAATACATTAAGGGGACGCCTGGGTGGCTCAGTTGATTGAACGGCTGCCTTCGGCTCAGGTCATGATCCCGGCGTCCTGGGATCGAGTCCTGCATCAGGCTCCTTGCTCGGCAGGGAGCCTGCTTCTCCCTCTGCCTCTGCCTGCCACTCTGTCTGCCTGTGCTCACTCACTCTCTCTCCCTCTCTCTGACAAATACATAAATTTTAAAAAATAATAAAAATAAAAACACATTAAGTACCTATGTATAATTAAAATGGCAGTAAGTTTTGACCCCATTTCAAATGACTCAGAGCATGATCTAACAATTTTAAACAAATTAGTTTTCCTGATAAAATATTCATTATTGTGGTAGCATTAAAATTATGTCCACAGGGATGCCTGGGTGGCTCAATCAGTTAAGTGTCTGTCTTTGGCTCAAGTCATGAACCCAGGGTCCTGGGATCAAGTCCCGCATGGGGCTCCTTGCTCCACAGGGAGCCTACTTCTGCCTCTGTCTCTTCCCTCTGCTTGTATTCTTTCTTTCAAATAAATAAATAAATCTTTTTTTTTTCTTTTTTAAATATCTCAGGATCATGAGTTCAAGCCTCACGTCAGGCACTGGGTGTGGAACCTCCTTAAACAAATAAAAATAAAATAAATGTGGGGTGCCTGACTGACTCAATTGGTAGAGCATGTGACTCTTGATCTCAGGGTCGTGAGTTCAAGTCCCAAGTGGGGTGTGGACCCTACTTAAAAAAAAAAAAGCCCACAAATTCTTTGGCCCTATTCCCTTCAAAAAGTGGAATTCAGGGGTGCCTCGGTGGCTCAGTGGGTTAAAGCCTCTGCCTTTGGCTCAGGTCATGATCTCAGGGTCCTGGGATAGAGCCCCGCATCGGGCTCTCTGCTCAGCACAGAGCCTGCTCCCTCCTCTCTCTCTGCCCATCTCTCTGCCTACTTGTGATTTCTGGCTGTCAAATAAATAAATAAAATCTTAAAAAAAAAAAGTGGAATTCAATTCCCTTCCCCCTGAATGTGAGGTATACTTAAGCGACTCACTTCTGTATAAAATAAAGCTGAAATGACTGTATCACTTTTCAGTCTAGGTCACAAAAAGGTATTTTGCAAAAACAAAGGAAAAAAAAAGGTATTTTGCATTTAAGGTCAAAACAATTCAATGGAGAAAGAATAATCTTTTCAACAAATGGTGCCTGCATAACTGGATATCCACATGTGAAAGAATAACATTGGAGCCCTACCTCACACACAAAAACTAGCTCAAAATTGATCACAGACCTAATTTAAAAGCTAAAATGATAAAGTTCTTAGGGGTCATTGGATTTCATGAGAATTAAAATCTTTTGTGCTTTAAAAGACACCAACAAGAAAGTGAAAAGATAACCCACAGAATGGGAAAAAATACATTCAAATCATATATCTGTAGGTGATTTGTATCTATAATATGTAAAGAACTCTTACCTCAATTAAAAAATATAAACAACTTAGGGCGCATGGGTGGCTCAGTGGGTTAAAGCCTCTGCCTTCAGCTCAGGTCATGATCCCAGGGTCCTGGGATCCAGCCCCACATCAGGCTCTCTGCTCAGCAGGGAGCCTGCTTCCCGGAGCCACCCCCCCCCCCCCCCACCGTCTGCCTCTCTGCCTAATTGTGATCTCTGTCAAATAAATAAATAAAATCTTTAAAAAAAAAAATAAAAAATATAAACAACTCAATTTAAAGGCAATGGAAAAAAAAAATAAAAATAGGCAATAGATCTGGTTAAGTATTTCTTCAAAAAAGAAAAATTGCCGGAGCGCCTGGGTGGCTCAGTGGGTTAAAGCCTCTGCCTTCGGCTCAGGTCATGATCCCAGGGTCCTGGATCGAGCCCCGCATCGGGCTCTCTGCTCAGCAGGGAGCCTGCTTCCTCCTATCTTTCTGCCTGCCTCTCTGCCTACTTGTAATCTCTGTCTGTCAAATAAATAAATAAATAAAATCTTTAAAAAAAAAAAAAGAAAAACTGCCAATGCTCAGTATTATTAGTCATTAGGAAAATGCAAAACAAAACCACAATGAGATACTACTTCATATTAAAAAAGACAACTATAAGATAGACTACACTTTAAATAATTGTTGGTGAGAATGTGGAGAAATTGGAACGCTCATACAGTGATGGTGGGAATGTAAAGTGTTATGACTACTTTGGAAAATGGTCTGGCATTTCTTCAAAAAGTTAAACAGAGTTATCATATGACACAGTAATTCCACTCTTAAGTGTATATGCACCCAACAGAATGGAAAACATACATCCACACAAAAATTGTACACTATG